>LQNS02276927.1:5951860-6007634 GCA_001587735.2 Parhyale hawaiensis | reverse complement strand
CCGACTTTAGAACACTACATATTCTATAAAATATGTAGGTAATGTTTTGTAAATTTCTTCAGAATTTTTAGTCTTCTGTAGTACAAGTAGAGAAAGATGCTATTGTAAATGTCAACGAAGCTTTGGCTGGATCCATGTGTTTACTGTTGACAGTAAGTGCGGTCGTTGGTCAAAGTAGAGTCTTGCCTTATGTTATTTTATAATTTCATTAATAATTTTCATTCTGAAATGATGCAAATAATGCAGGATTCCATTACAAATGCCGAAAAAGTACTTTCTTAAGCCCAATGTTAGAGTGTATTATTAGGAGTGAGTACTTGCTGTTGCTCGAATAAAGTGTTTTGTTGAAATAGTTATTCGTGAGTTATAAATATCGGCAAGTTTGAGGTCCCAAATTGTGCTATTGATGCAAAAACGCCATTGCAAATGCTGAAAAGTGCTCTTGGGCTTAATGTATGTGTATATTTTGATGAAATGTAGTTGACTAAAATTAATGGTCATGCTAATTACCTCTGCCAAGTATATAGGTTATGTTTTTGCCGTGTTTGTCTGTCTGTTATACTGTTTGTCGCGCCAAGATAACTCAAAAAGTTATGGACGGAGCTTCACGAAATTTACAGGGATTATTAGGTATGTCAGTAGTAATAGATGATTTACTTATGGTGAAAATCGATTCAACTGTTTGCTTGTCTACCTCTTTTTTTTTTTTTCTCCGTACCATAACTCAAAATGTTCTCAACGTATTTTTCTGAAATTTACTGGAGTTGTTATATTACGAAGAGTAAATGACTAAATTTCTGACACAATATGTTTGTTCGTTCATTTGTCTCTGTATTTAATTTTATGTTTATTAGCAAAAGAACTCAAAATTTTTGAATGGATCTTTATGAAATTTATAGAAATTGTTAGAAATAATAAAAAGACTTAGATCATCAAATTTTTGTGACGATCAGTTGATCTGTTTGGCTAATGTTTGTCAGAATGTTTGTTACCGTAGCAACATAACTCAAAAAGTTATGAACTGATCCCAAACAAAATTACAGATGTCATTACTGTCAAGAGGCGCAAATGATTAGATTTTGGTGCTGATACAAAGGAAATCATAGCTTCAGAACCAATTTGAATTTTTTGTTTCCATTGCGTTGATTGGCGCAGGTATGCGCTTCGAGAGTGCTCTAGCTTTATTAAAGAGTTGGAATTGGTGTCTTTGGAATACCAAGAGTCGGAGCTAGAAAAAAAGGAGGACTAGGAGTCTGGGTCGGACTTGAACCATCTTACTCCACAGCCCTGGTACAAATTAATAATGATGTTGTGATGAGGAATCTATGCATTAGGATAATGTAAGTGTTGTTTAATGCGATAGTGGGGCCGTTCCGTATGCTACAGTTGGGTCTAAAGCGCAACAATTAAATGTGAGGTCTTTTACTTCAGACGGCGAGGAGGCTGGAGACATTGCAGCTGCTGCCATGTGGACGCGGCGAGACATTCAGGAATTCAAAACCTCCGTCCAGTCTGAGGGTCCCAACACTGTGCTGAAGGTCGGCCACGGAGAAACTGTGACGGTAAGCTTTAGGAAGTGGCGTAGGATGGGCCATAGACAGTAACGTTAGGTTCGTCCATCTTATGTTCTAGCAACACCCAGCGCACCCCATAGCTTACCTTAGTCATTACCCCCAGTGTACCGTCTCTTGGCAGCATGCCGCAAACTTCTTGGATATTTGAAGCAACTGTTTCCTATACTTGCAAGTGAGGGACCCAGTCTCGATACTGGTGGAGATTCTTCTTGAATTCCCTCATAAATATTGTGATGTGAGAGCATTGAGGAATTTTCTTGAACACTGGGCAAAATATGGAAAATTATGAAATGAGACGTTTGATGTGACCACTGATGGCGCCGAATAAATATGTCACTTTACTGTGGTGTTAACGACTTGAACCCAAACGCACGCACCCTGAGACTTATGGTAATCCAACCTGAAGAAAAAATGCTTGAAGATTTTTGGATTTCTTGAAACATTTAACGTCAACGGACTGGGGAGCAGATCGCTGCTCCCTTCTCCGACTTTACACTATGCTGGTTTAACCTCAGCTCGATTACGGTGCAGAAGCATGTTCTTTCGCATCCAAAACAAACCTTAAGCTACTGGATCATAGTACAACATCTTGGATTGGGGATAGCTACCGGTCTTTTCAAAACTACCCCTAAACGAAGTTTACATAGGTACCGAGACTGGAATGCTTCCCCTCAAATACGCCCGACAATTAAAATGCTTAAGCTACTATGCTTGACTGCGGGTGAATTTCAGTCACCCCCAGCGACGCAAATTACTAAAACAATGGTGATCTTATCACTGAAAATACCTCAAAATCCCGAGGATTCTATCCGCGAATGATGTCAATACGAAATAATTTAAATGTAGTACCGGAACTCTTTCTTCCGGAATCCACAAACCCTGTACCCCCTTGGCACATTCCAAATGTAGCTGTACGTGAGAAACCTATTAATGCCCGAAAAAAAGCACTTAGCCCTTCAAAACATAAACATTTACCTTTATGAAGATTTTAAGTACTCAGTTTACGAACGCATGTACTGGTACCAAATAATAATTATATATTGTGTCTATCTTTGGTGAAGGGATGCTTTGTTCTTGAGACAAACTATTTTGATAACTAGAGTACAATCTCCCAATTGTATTCAAGCCGCTTCACTCCTTCACGTGGTGGTACCGTTAGTACACCTAGTTGTTTCTCTTCTTCTTTCCCTCAGCGGTGTTTATTTTTCTTGTTCCTAGCTAGCTGAGACGTAGGTGGAACCAACGTGTTGCGGCGCCCGATCCCATCGGATCGTGGTTTCCCTTTTCTTTGTTTTTATTTGTCTAAACTTTGTTCAGCTTTACTTAATCCCTAGGACGATCAGCCTAATCTAGGGGCGGGACCACAGGGGTCCTCCTTTGTGGTTGACCTAGGGAAGGGACGGACCGGCCTACTCACATGGATATGGATGTGGACACCATTTCAGAGGCGTCGGCGCCTCCTTCGCAGCCAATGGCCGCGGGTGCGAGTGCTGCCGCTGCGCATGGCTCTGATTCTACGTAAACCTTATCCCTGGAACCTTTTGTTGTCCCAGAGGTCACCTCGAGGCGCGATTGAGGTCGGGGGACGACGCGGGAGAGGCAGACTCGGCAGGGAAAGACACGACAGCGTATCAGGCTTTCTCTCTGAGCCCCAGACTTCTTGTCTTCGGTTTAAAAGATATTATGTGGTAGAAACGAAAAACGGATCCTCAGTTGCCGAGATAGATGTCTTAAGAGTATACGATAACCTTTGCCGCCAACTTGAAGGGAAACCAAACAATACGACTGAGCTGAGAAGTGGGGAGCTACTGGTGGAGGTACGCAACCGCCACCAGGGAGCCGCCATCGAGCGTATGGAACTGTTGGATGACACACCGGTGCTAACATCGGCTCATGGTAGCCTGAACGAGTCTAGAGGCACCATCTGGTACGAAAACAGACCCAAGTATACCTACTAACGAGCGTCTTCTGGAAGCTCTGGAGCCAAATGGTGTCAAGGATATCTACCGCATTCAGAAGCGTGAGAGAGGTGTCCTAGTAGATACCTCGATATATATCCTGACGTTCGATGGATGCCAGCTCCCTGAGCGGGTGGGCGTGGGCTGGACGAGGTGCTTCGTACGGCAGTACATTCCGAAGCCGCGGCGCTGCTTTAAGTGCCAAAAATTAAGCCACTGAGCGAAGACTTGTCGAGCGGGAGCAGGAGTGTGAGCCCAGTGTGCTGGAGCACAGCATGATCTGCCATTCGGGCGCCCTATTAAGTGCGCTAATTGCGCCGGCGCACACCCTGCTAGCTCGAGCTCGACAATCTGTTCTCACTATAAGATGGAGCAGGAAGTGTTTGCCACACAGGCAGATGACCGACTACGTTACAATCAGGCCAAACGCGAAGTCACCAAGCGCTATGTCGTCCCTGGAATGTCCTACGCCCGCGCAGCTGGCCGTGCGGAGACATCTGGAGGCCTGACTGCCGTAGGAGCAATGCCAAGTGAGACGATTCGAGGAGCTGGCCGACGGGAGCCGGGCAGACTTGCAACAAAACAGTCTGCCTCGCAGACAGAGGGTTATCCTCCTTAAGTGTTGACCCATGTTAATGTGCATGTTTGCAGGAGACCATGCTTGGCCATTTCAAGCTCTCACTGCCTCAGAATTATGCCGCCGAATATTTCTCTCCACCCAAAATCGCGTTCCCGGAACGGGACTCTCTATCCTCGTATGTACAACCTTCCCACGCATAAGGGTGCCACTTCATACACCCTTACAGGCAATGGCCGTTCAAATCAACTTACGAGGTACGACTACCTCTATCTGCAACCTATATATTTCCCCAAACGAAGAAATCCGCATAGCGGATATCACTGACCTAGTGGCGCAGTTGCCGCGCCCTTTCTTGCTGTTGGGCGATTTCAACGCTAAACACACACTGTGGGGTAATGATGTCAATAACACGCGAGGTTTAGTTGTCGAGCGCTTGCTCAGAATAACCGATCTGTGCCTCCTTAACACATGAGCACACACCCATCTAACAAGTTCATACAGTAACTACGTCTGCGATTGACCTTTCCCTTTCTACGCCTGATCTCCTTCCTGACGCGCAGCGGACAGTGACTGACGACACCCTCGGGAGCGATCACTACTGTGTGTGCATCAGTTTCCCGAACCTCCAATATCATGAAGCAGTGCCTCGTTATATCCTCCGGTGAGCCGACTGGACTACATTTGAGGCCCTGAGCCAGATGGAGGAATTAGATGAATATCTACCCGTCGACCAGATGTCAGCGGGAGTGGCCATCTCCATATCCAGAGGTGGAACTGCACCTCATAGGGTTCCATGGTGGAACGACGAGTGTACGCAAGCATGTGCGGAGAGGAGAGAAAAAGATTGCTCAGATGTTACCAGCGAAATAGATGCCTAGCCAACAAAATCGCATATTGCCACGCACGCACACAGGCACAGTTTACCCTGCATCAGACCCGGAAAGCTTCCTGGAAGGAATATACAACCACGTTAAATGTAATACCCCCATGAGCAAGGTCTGGTAGCGCGTTAAAAAGATGACCGGTTAGCCACGCCACGATGTTGAAACGCATGCAACATACAGCAGTTCGAGCATTCCTAACAATATACAACAAAATTTGAACATCACACCCCTACCCGCGATAGTGGCGTCTCGCCACCTTATTAGCTTTCATAAAACCAGACAAACCCCCCACAGAACCTACTAGTTACCGCCTTATTGCGCTGACCAGCTGCCCGGGAAAAATCATGGAGAAAATCGTGCACATCCGCCAACAAGCAGAAGACAACAAGCTCCTCTGCAACGTACAGCACAGTTTCCGACAATCCCGCAGCAACACTGATGCCATCGTGCGTATACAAAATTAAATTATAAAGAATAAAGCACCTAAATGGCACACCATTTGTGTCTTCTTTGATCTTAAAAAGGCATACGACACCACAGCCTGGCGACAAGGAATACTGCTACAACTGCACAAAATAGGCATAAGAGGTAACATGGCCTATTACTTACAGCAATTTTTGAGGGAGCGGCGCTCCAGGGTCAGAGTGGGACAGGCCTTCTCCCCTGTAATGATGCAGGATGAAGGGGTCCCGCAAGGGAGCGTCATTAGCTGTACCCTGTTTCTGCTAGCACTAAATGACCTCCTAGCAGACCTTCCCCAGTACGTGCACGGGTCACTATAGGTAGACGATCTGATGCTATACCGGTACTCTTCCTCGAGACACCTGGAAGTTCTACATCAACGCCTGCAGCGAGTCATTAACCTCAGTTGTGACTGGGCGACCGATCACGGTTTCGCCTTCTCTGCTGCCAAGACCTCTCCCCTCCACATAAGGCGAGTCAGACTTGTAGAGTCACCTGATCTTACAATGTACGCACAACGGATAAACTATCGCGAAGAGGTGAAATTCCTCGGAATGATAATAGATAGACGCCTATCATGGAAACCGCACATCCTGACGTTGAAAGCGCAATGCTTTCGTAGGCTTAACCTACTCAAACACTTGACCACATTGTCGTGGGGCGCCGATCGGCAAACCCTTTTATACCTTTATCAAACCCTGGTACGTTCCACACTATGGCTGTGTCGTATATCAGTTCGCGAAGACTTCCGTCCTATCGCAACTAAACGCTGTGCACAATGCAGCACTAGGGATATGCACTGGAGCCTTCCGTACCTCACCCATACCAAGCCTTCTCGCTGAGAGGAGTGAACCCTGCCTGCAGCAGCGCAGGGCACAACTTACCTATCAGTATCTAGCTCGTATAGAACAAGTTCCCCAATCCCCGGCGTGGAACAGTGTGTGCCAAGACCGACAAGAAGGAGCTGACTTCCCGTACAAACTTCCCTCCTTTCACCCAAGGGTCCCGAGTGCCTTCTCCGTAGGGGATGTAGCATCTGGCCGCAGTTCCTACTGAGAAGGTTAGTTTTGTAGAGTTAGGTAGGTTCTCTTTATTTCCCCTTCTGTTCCGCGAGGTGGGCCGCCGAATGGTGGTAAGCGACCCATCCCTTGCGACTCCTATCTGCTCCCGTGTGGGGGGCCACGGAAGGGACCCCCCCCCGCACGAGTGTTCGCTTTCTTCTGTCTTCTTCTCTTTTCGTTTTTCGTCTACCTTCTCTGTGCCCCACGGCTGAGCGATTTCGTTCGGCCGAGCCGTGTGGAGTTGGAGATGCTTGCGCCTTATTTCCTGTCAGACATGGTGCACCTGGCCAAGATTGTTCTAATAGAATTCATTTGAGTTCGACTAAACTTCTAAGATAAATCATATAAATTGGATCGCTGTTATATAATCTTCGTTTCTAATACGGCGGGATAACCCACAATATAATAACTTCCCTCCTTTACTGACTACGACTACGAAGTGCTCTCGTTCATGACATAAATCGAGCCATTTAAGGTGGCCCGTGTCGCATACCAGTTTCAACATTTTGTCCCGGCACACAATACCTAAAAAAGAAAGACTGCCACCCCCTCCTACGAAAAACCCTCTTCATGGAACACGTGAGGGACCAACATGTTGACTCTACTCACGACTATACCGATGGCTCTAAGATGGCGGACCGAGTGGGTTGCGCGGCCTCCACGACTGATGAAAATAGAGCATGCCGGCTGTTGCCGGAGACCTCGACCTTCACCGCCGAGTTGTTCGGCGTGTGCACAGCACTGATCCTCATTAGAGAGAGCAATAAGCGCAACTTTATTCTCGGACTCCCTGAGTGTAGTACAGTCCACTCGAGCATACGACAGCAGCCCTCAGGGGTATACTGTGGCGGGCCCTTTCCCTGCCTCAATATGTTTGGGCATCACGCACCCAAGGGTCCCGAGGGCCTTCTCCGCAGGGGATGTAGCATCTGGCCGTAGATCCTGCTGAGAAAGTTAGTTTTGTAGAGTTAGGTAGGTTATCTATATTTCGTTTCTGTCCCGCGAGGTGGACCGCCGATCAAAGTGACCGACTTTTTCTGCGGGGCTCTTATCTCGCCCGTGCGGAGGGCCACAGAACGGGCGCTTTTCCTTCTGTCTTCTTCTCTTTTCGTCCTTCATCTCTTGCCACCTGATCACAATGTTGTGGATCCGGCTGTAAGCCGAGTAAATCATCTTAGATCGCTAATGATTGTCTAAGTTTCAGAAATAGCGGGACAATACCAATATAATGATAATAATCATACGACAGCAGCCACCCTGTCATTAACCGAATAGTAACCATGATACAACAATTGCAACGCACTGAAAAGACAGTGTGTATCTGTTGGGTGCTTGGCCATGTCGACGTTGCGGGCAACGAGCTCACTGATGAGTCGAGGCAGATGGCTCTGACGGAATTGCCTATGGCATGCCGTGCAGTCTCTTGCCGAGACTATTACCCGCTAATCATGTGAAACCTGCGCGAACTATGGCAGTCCCAGTGGCTGGCCCAGAGAAACAATAAAGAAAAATAAAAGAAACCGTCCGACAGTGGCACTCTTCAAATAGCGACGACCGTCGAATGGACGTTGTACTGTATCGCCTGCGTACTGGGCGCACGAGACTTACTCATGGCTATTTGCGAATGGGGCTCTCGCAGCCCTATTGTGACGATTGCGTCCTACCTCTCACCGTCTTGCATTTGCTGGCCGAGTGCCCTACCTTCTCCAACGAGCTGAGGGACTGTTATCCGGACCTTTATGGACAGGATGCTGACTCCATACTCCGGGAAATGCTGGCTGAAGGGCCTCGTGGCCAATTCAACAGACACCTTTAAGACCTTCCTTATTAGATGTGACCTTTATAATAAACTGTGATGAACCCATCACGATAGATACCACCACCAACTATGACAGTATCCCCTTGTTTGCTAAACACATATACTTTATGTAAAACTAATAATAGACCTTTCCTTAACACTTCCTATTAATGTAAAATGAAACATACTTCGCGCCCCATCGGCGCACGAGCCGCTAGGAATAGTTCGGCGCGATATAGGCATTGTGCCACTGAAGCGCTAGTAAAACCTCTGCTACTATACTTACCTTGATCATGCGAGATGCCATCGGTACCTCGCTATTATCTGTACCGACAGCTCTAAAGCTTATGACGCAGTTTCATATGCATATGTTCGTGCATTACATAAGCACGCTTGCCGTATGCAAAGCGTAGCTTCTTATATACAGTTGAGCTGTATGCGATTTATAATGCCTTACACTATGCTAATCAGCTGCTACATCTGACTTTAGTTATAGTAATTGACTCTCAGAGCGCCATGCAGAGCATCACCCTGTATAACCCAACTCACCCACTTGTTATACAGATCCAAAGACGGATGGCACCTAGCCCCAAGAATTTTTCTTTCTGCTGGGTTCCTAGTCACTGTGGAGTCCCGGGAAACGAACTAGCCGACCAAGCTGCAAAAACTGCTCTCAACGAGCTCCTAAATCCTACACTAATCCCACGTAGTGACTACAAGTGGTACTACAAGAAACTAGTTCGAGAGGCGTGAGAGTCGGAATGGACTACCGAGGAACCTAACAATAAACTTGAAGAAATTCAATCATCGATATTTACTTCTCGTAGTGCCCAAAGTACCAACCGACGATGAGAAGTCTGCTTTGTGAGACTGCGCGTGGGTCACTCTCACTTAACCCAGACATATCTGATGAGCAACGATCCCTAACCAGATTGCCAACATTGTAATGTTCCCCTTACTATCATTCACGTTCTAGTAGCTTACCCTCAATTTGACGCCTAATGCTAACAGTATTTCGGCCGACAATATTGAGGTCTATCTCTTTGATAATCTAACGGCCTTCCAAGGCCCCTTATATTTCTTCGTCTCCAGCATTGACTTATATTACTATTTTTTTAATACCTGAAGGTCTCGATCCAGTCATAAGAACCAACCAAGTCTGTCACATCATCGAATGACACTTTTCAATCTTTCAACTCTACAAATAACACTTTACCTATTTCTTGAATACTAACGCCATTATTGGCAAATGAATAGATTGCTGTTATATCGTCCTCGTATCGAATACGGCGTGAAATCCTGAAGATAATAATAATAATAACTTAACCAGGCGTACGAACTTACAGTTGGAGGCAGGAGCCTTTCGTTAACGCGGTTCTCACCCGTCAGAATCGGTTAGCCAGGTTTCCGACGCTAGTGTGAATGCTACTGGAGAGGGGAGTGTGAGGGAGCAGGCTCCCCTTTCTCCGCCGGGGGCGGAGGAGGCTACTGTCCCGACGCAACGCCGCACGCGCCACAAGTGGTCCAGGAAAGACCGACTTGTGCTGTGGGAGTGCTTCATCGCCAGCAAGCGCGAGGGGCCAGGCTATCTCAAGCGCCTCAAGCAGCTGTGGGACGAGAGAGGAATCCCGGGCAATTTTCCACAGGTTTCTCTTAGTGGCCAAATCCGGCAAATCTGCAGCAAAAATCTCCTCAGCAAAGAGGAACGGCTTCAAATCGCTGCGCGGATGGAAGCTCAAGTTGCCTCTCCATCCGCTGACGAACCTGCACGCCAGGTTCCAACCCGACCTGTGACCCCGTCTAGGTCCCCAGCTGTGGAACCTGTTAGGCGGCCCTCCATTCCATCGGAGTAAACCACCGACCTGGGCGCTGTTCCGTCTGAGATCGACTGTGCCGACCCCAACCGGTCGCCCTCACGTGGGCCTAGGCACATACCGGCCCACAATATGAGCCAGAGCGAGTCAGAAGACGATGTGACAGATCCCGACGTGTCTGACCAGCAGCGAAGTGACTCACTGGAGCCACAGGACTTACTCCGAGACTCCAGCGTAGAATCAACGCCAGGTCACCCTAACCAAGAACTCAGTGACACCCTACTGTCGAATAACGTCCTAACTGAGATCGACTCGGACGACCCAAACCAGTCGCCGTGACGTGGGCCTCGGCACTTATCGGCCCACGATATGAGCCTGAGCGACTCGATGGACGAAGAGACAGAACCTGACCTATCCAACCAGCAGCGAAGTGACTTGCTGGAGCTGCGGGACTTACTCCGGAACTCCAGCGTAGAAACGACGCCAAAAGGTCATCCTAACCTACGATATCTACCGGAACCGAAGATTCGAGCAGCTGCTTTCCGCGTCAACTCAGTGATTGGTAAAATCCACACCAACAACATCGCTGAGACAAACGCCCTCATCAAAGCTGGAGCAGACCTTGCAGTGAGGATCCTGAGGTACAACCCCGACCGCAACGGACCCAGCGGAAAAAAAGATCCTCTTTCGAAGCACCGCCTCGAGCAGAACATTGATAAGATCAGAAAACATCTCAGCTGGATCTCCGAATGACGTAGAGGAAATCTCCACGACGAGGAAAAGAAGACTCTGCTCGAGTCGAGGTACCGGCTATCTGCTAAAAGGAGCAAAATTAGACGCTTCGAGGTCCAGAGTAGCTGGATTTCATCAGAACCAGCCATTCAACACCAACCAGAAATGCCTCTATCAAACCCTTAGAAGAGAAGAGACGAGCTCTGACTCACCCAAAGCTCTGACTCACCTAACGCAGAACAGAGCATCCGATTCTGGAGTGACATCTGGAGCAAAGAGGTACGGCACGACAATACTGCAGAATAGCTCCACGACGTCAAGGAGGAGAACGTCGCAGCACATCCAGACCTTACAATCACCAGTCAGCAGCTCAAATAGCAACTGAGCAAGACCAAGAACTGGAAAGCACCCGGACTAGATATGGTGCAAGGCTACTGGATCAAAACTTTCACATCGCTGCACTCCAGAATTGCTGCACAGCTCATCCACTGCCTGCAACGCGGAACCGTGCCCACCTGGATGACCACAGGGAAGACGGTCCTACCAGAAGGACAAGGCAAAGGGCACGGAGGTCAGCAATTAACCGCCCAATTACGTGCCTCCCCCTCGAGTATAAGGTGCTGACTGGTATAATCTACGAGAGAGTCTACCAACATCTAGACTCACAGAAGCTCCTACCCGACGAACGGAAAGGATGCCGCAGGAACACCAGGGGAACGAAGGACCATTTGCTCGTCGACAAGCTCCTCACGAAAGATGCCAGGAGCAAAAAGAAAAACCTAAGCATGGCCTGGGTCGAGAACAAAAAAGCCTTCGACGTGGTCCCTTACTCATGGATTTTGCAATGTCTGGACATTTACGGCATTGCCGGCAACATCCACAATCTGATCGCGACCACCTTGCCCAACTGGAAGACCCAGCTCACAAGCGTCAATAAACACCTCGGCGAGGTGAGCATCAGATGTGGAATCTTCCAGGGCGACTCCCTATATCCACTACTCTTTGTCCTGACCATGATCCCCCTCTCCGAGACCCTGAACAAGGCCGGCCAGGGCTACAATTACAGTCGTACCATGAAGCTCAACCACCTGCTTTTCATGGACGTTCTGAAGCTCTATGCCAAATCAGAGGACCAAGTAGAGCAGCTCCTTAATATATTCCATCAGTACTCCCAAGACATCAAGATGCAGTTCGGTGTTAGCAAATGCGGAGTCCTTAACATCGAAAGATGAGAGGTTACTGCGTCCGAGGGAATCACCATCGAAGAAGGTACCATCAAGGATGTCGACGAGGCAGGTTACAAGTACCTGGGTGTCATGGAGTATGACACCATTCTCCACAGAACGATGAAAGCTTCCATTCGGAAGGAGTACCTCACCCGACTCCTGCTCATCCTGAAACCACACCTGAATGGGGCTAACACCATCAATGCCATTAACACCTTGGCCGTCCCCGTAGTCCGGTATTCTGCTGGCATTATCGACTGGATCAAAAAAGACTGCACCGACATGGACATCAAACCAGGAAGCTCATGACCATCTATCGAGCACTGCACCCAAGCTCGTGCGTAGACAGACTTTACATTAACAGAAGAGAGGGGGGCCGTGGTCTCAACAGCGTCGAGGACTGCGTCGAAGCGGAAAAACGCGTTCTCTCCCAACACTTCAGAGAGAACGACGACACGTGGGCACGCTCCTTAGTCGTGGCGAAGTTGCTGAAAGAGACCGAAACGGTTGACCAGTTCAAACAGCGACGACGTCTCGATCGAACTTAAAAGTAGAAGAGCATGAAGATGTCCGGCCAGTACCTCGAAGCTGTTCAGGACAAAATCGTACCAGACTTTTAACTGGCTTCTTAGGGGTGAACTGAAACGGGAAACAGAAGGACCCATCCTGGCTGCTTAAGAGCAAGCCCTCAGAACCAGGTATATCCAAAACAAGATCGACATGAGAAACGTTCACAGTACCTGTAAAATTTGCAGGAGCTCGGATGAAACCATCAACCACGTGATTAGCGGATGTGGAGTGCTGGCGCAAAAGGAGTACAAGCGCAGGCACGATAAAGTTGCCTGACACCTTCACTGGACTCTCATGCGGATCCATCACTTCCCGGTCAGTGAAAGGTGGTACGAGCACGAACCCGCGCCCGTGGTTGAAACCAACCTTGCAGATCTACTTGGACAAGAGGATGGAAACCGACAGAGTACTTCACGCCAGCCGGCCGGATATCGTCGTAAAAGACACGCAGGAGAATTCGGCCTAACTGATCGACATTTCAATCCCCTTCGACTCCAGAATTGTGGACAAGGAAGCGGAGAAGAAGGAACAGTACCGTGACCTTGCCATCGAACTCCAGAGACTGTGGCAGATGAACGTAGACGTCGTTCCAGTTGTCATAGGAACTCTGGGGGCAATGTCCAAGAATCTCAATACTGCCCTGTGACAGCTGAAGTGCGGCCATCTCCACCCAGGAACCCTCCAGAAGAGCGCTCTGCTTGGAACAGCGCATATCATTCGCAAACTACTCTGAGCCTTAGGTCGCGGGATGTGACCCGGCGCCAGAGTGTAGAGCTGAACATTGCTTAACCGATCCAATTTGGGTCGTGAAATCCCCTCGATAATAACTTATAGTAATTGTGATGATGAACTTACGTCCAGCGCACCGTTGTGTAGGGACTGAGTGTTTGACTAATGCGTGCAAACGATAAAAATGCCTTGCTGACTCTTGTGTATCCCTTGCCAGGTTTGCGTGATTCCAGTGGCGCTAGTAACCCACCCCAATTCATAGATTTATTACACACATTACAGTACAAATATTGAATACATTCCAAATCACAGTACAAAAATATAATATATCTGTGTAACCGATTGAGAAAGCTGCGATACTTTTTGGGCCACACGTAATAATGATATTAGTGCAATTGCATCGCGCCCTCCTCAGGGGACATTGGATGGACCATAGGGTTCGCCCATCCTATGTTATGGGGAGCGGCGCCTCCAGGGGGACCCTATAGGTTACGTTAGCCGTTAGCTAGGCCTTCGGGATGTCTGTCTTTCGTACCCCTTTGCGTCTTTCTGATTTCCTGCTTTTACCGAAATTACTTTTCTCTCTTCTTCTTCTTTCCCGACTTGCTGTTCCTATGCGCGATCATTCTGTGTGGAAACACCTTCGTTCATGGGTTCCCCGTTTTTATCGAAATAGTAATATGTCTCTTATTTCTTCCTCTGTTAGATTCCTTTTGTTATGGACACTGAGACCTAAACTATTCAATAATCTAATTGCATCACGCAATCTTTATACTGCTTTTTGGATGTGTGATTGGATATCGGACCTGATGGTGCGTTGCTATTCTATAAGTCAGAGACGCCGTTTAAAAAAGTAACTGACCGTTACTGTACATTAACACTCACGTTTGCGAGATTAAGAATGGAGCGTCTCATTTCATAATTTTGTTGGGAAGTTAGCCATAATGTTGAAAAATATGAGGAAGGTTATGTATGAGTGATGGGAAAAGTGCCAGCAGCGAAGAGTTATACACATCTTGAAATTGAATCATTTATAAGGCATAGTACATTTCACGACTATTCATAAACGGCAAATTCTTTCTGTCTCGTTTACCACGGAGAATTTGCCTTGAAATTTTATTTAGTATCAGCTTTATTTTACAAATGTAACAGCGAGGGGCTGCGCCCCACATAATATTTTGAACTAATAAAGAATGCGCTAATGTATAGTAAGTTTGTTTTAACGAGGCACGATTGACGTAATTGGGCTCTACATATTATAGCTACCAAGAATTCTACTAAGCTTTCGACCCATTTCTTCAATGTGGGCTTTGAAATTCAGTTTACCGTCAATAATTAAACGAAGATATCATATTTAAAACACCCATTCTATTTTTTTCCCTTGAAATAAAGAGAAGGTAAATCAGGGCGAGAATATGGAGTAAATGACGTTAAGTTAGTTTTATCCTCATGAGCAGTTGTCTATTTTGAGTTGATCATTCTCATAGCGTACTTCAAAATAAACCGTGTATCAGCTAGAGCTGAGTGGAACTTTCATCTGCTAGTAAAGACACTGCGTCACCTGCAGACAGAACACACTTCGTAACAAGAATAGTTATATCATTGATAACTAGAGCACTCTGAGAGCGCTTACTTCCGCCAGACAAGGCAATGGTAACAAATAATTCAAATTGATTCTGAAATTATGATTTCCAATCTATCCGCACCAAAATCTAATTATTTGTGCCTTTCGACAGTTATAACAGCATCTGTAATTTTCTTGAAGATCCGTGATCCGTTTATAACTTTGACTCATGTTGCTAACAAACATTAGTCAACCAAGCGAACAGATCAGCCGATCATCACCAAAATTTGATCATTTACTAATTGTGATATAGTCTACTTACATATGTGCTCATGTAAATTTTAAGAAATCCTTTCATAACTTTTGAGTTACCTTGCCATCAAACGTAGAGACAAATGAACTAACAGATGATAACTAAAATTTAGTCATTTACTCTTCGTGATATACCTAACAACTCGTTTAAATTTAATAAAAATCCGTTCTTCACGTTATGAGTTATAGTACTAAGAAAAAAAGGTGCAGATAAAGAAGCCAAAATAGTGGAACGGATCTTCACCAAAAGTTGATCATCTGTTACTCTTAACATGCATAACAATACCTGTAAATTTTGAAAAGATCCGTCCATAACTTTTTGAGTTATCTTGGTGACGGACAGACAAACTCGTCAAAAAACATAACCTCCTTGGCGGCGGCAAAACTGTAGAAGGACAATGGTCCGAACATACTATCTTGGGAGAAACTTGAGATTTGACATTATAACGGAGAACATATTGGTCCCTGTTAGATAACTTGCCATTAATGCATTCGCTGTACCACGAATATTGTAATGACCGAAAAACTCGGTTAATCTAGAGAGAAGTATTTTTTCGAATATTCTATTGAATCTTGACAATTTTGATCTTGGTTTGTAATTAGTACATCGGTAGCGTTGCCCAATTTGAATATTGGAATAACACGACCATTCTTTAGAAGATTTATGTATATTCGAGTCTCAGAACACAAGTTAAAAATGTAACATAAAGGATCAGCTATACATGTAGCTAATTATATCTTTGTGAGATGAAAAGGTTGAATTTCATCGTAATTACAGCTTTTCTCGTTGGATAATTTGGTTATTTGTATTGTTTCGTGAGAATCGGTAGGTAGGCTTTCCAAGCTGGGCTGTGCAGTCAAGGCGACTTTACCTTTGAGACGTCTTTCCTTCACGCACTCTTCGCTTCCTTCGCTTTTCATACTCCTACTCGTCAATTTGAGGTGTGTGCCTTCCTCTTCTTGCTGTACCTATGTGCGCTGATCCAGTGTGGCAACACCGTCGTGCATAGTTTCCGCATATTTCAAGACATACTACTCGTCCCTTCTTTTTCGCGTGGTGGAATAGCCCGTGTTGCTCGGTACCTCGTGCTGAAAGACTCGATACTGTGATAGCGTGTCATCCTTGCAGCAGACCTTGCTTGCTGAAGCCAACGTAGCAGCTGCAGCAACAGGTGGTGCCGTACCGGCAGTGCCCGGCTGCGCTATCGTCTCTCACGACGGCGATGTGTGCGTGTTTGTGCACGCAGATCGTGTGCGCGTGAGCGGCGTTCAAGTTGGTGCGCCGCGCTGCTCGCTGTATCGCTGATTAAGTTGGGTTAGGTTAGGTAAGTGTAGGCTACGTTAGGCTACGTTAGGTAACGTTAGGTAATGTTAAATAACGTTAGGTAAGGTTAGGTTAGGTTTACCTAGGTAGTGTTTAATTTAGTGGTGGCGCGCGCAGGAAAGCTTACGTGAACGCAAAATCGTCGTGAGAGACGATAGTGCTGCCCGGCTGCCGTGTCTGCGGGTGGTCACTGACTGAGCCACGCCGCCCGTTTCAGGTGCGGGTGCCCACTCACCAGGACGGCTCCTGCCTCTTCTGGGAGTTTGCCACCGACACGTACGACATCGGCTTTGGTTTGTACTTCGAGTGGTGTGAGGAGGGCCAGTCAGACGCCGCTGTTACGGTGCACGTCACTGAGAGTGACGAGGAGGATGAAGAGGAGGACGAGGATGAGGAGCACAACGACGGTGAGTAGCAGTTCTGTCTCAGAGTCTAACCTGCTGTCTAATTGCTTCGCTCGTAGTAGTAGCTTCTCCTGCGGTCTCCATAAAATGCTCAACTGCTAATAGAGCTAGCGTAGGCTATCTCTATAAGGATGCGTGCGTCTGTATGCTTAAGCACTATTGATGCTTAAGGCCAAGTCCAAGTTTCCCTTTATTTTTTATAGTTGCTAATCTTGTGTGTCATTACAGTCCCACTTGCAACACGGCTGCGGAGTCAAAGTCAGTAACTTTTGGGGTCTGAGAAGTCGGCGTTGGAAACTGTTGAAACCCAAGGGTCGGAGCCGGATTTTGCCATCCGACTCCGCAGCCTTAACATGCAATGCTCACAAATCTTCAAGAGGTGCACGAGCCCACGTGTAATGTGCTTGCCAGTGAGTGGCAAAGAACTGCCGAGCTCCTGATGTTGGAGCTTGCACTGCTCATATTGTGACAAGGTGGTGTTGAAGTTACTACTAATGGGTACATTACTTTTGCCGTACCCCGTACGCGTACCCTGGATCTTAACATCATGTAAAATCTGTAAATTTGCGGATGATACAAAACTATGTCATCCTGCCACGAAAAGAGTCGAACTCCAACAAGACCTTGACCACCTCGTGGAATGGAGCACAACGTGGCAGATGAGCTTTAATGTCGACAAATGCTCAGTAATGCAGGTAGGACTCGTGAACCCTTCAACTCCATTGAAAATGAATGGGACGGAATTGGGTCCTGTCACCTAGCAACGTGACTTGGGAATCACTATTACAAACCAACTACACCACAGTCAGCAAGTTGACAAAAGTGTGAGAATGGCAAGCAGAGTACTGGGATTCTTCACCAGTAATTTTGAAGACAAGTCCAAAGACATCATCATTCCCTTGTACAAGGCGTTAGTGCGGCCACATTTAGAATTTGCTGTTCAGTTTTGGTCGCCACATCTGTGTAAAGATATCGATAACATAGAAAGAGTCCAACGCAGAGCAACGAAATTGATACCTCAGCTGAGAAATAAGCCGTATGAATGTCGCCTAAAAGAACTGGGTCTGATCTCTCTCGTGCAAAGACGACTGAGGGGCAACTAATAGAAACATTCAAGTACTTGAATGGCTTCAACGACGTACCTACAACGGGACACTTTGTAAGAGTGCTTAATGATCGCTTGCGAAACAACGGTCAAAAACTCAAGCATGAAAAAGCTCGACTAACAACCTTAAGTCAGCAGTTCTTTCCGTATTTCATAGTCAGCATTTGGAGTAGACTCCCTTCCGACATTGTTAGTGCGGAATTGGCCAAGGAGTTTAAAAATCGTCTTGACATACATTAGGAGAGACATCCCCCACAGCTACAGATTTCTCCTCCAGGAGTCGCACACTCTTGACGGCCAAAGCTTCCGAGGCTACCTTAATCCGTCTTCGTCTCTCTTCCGCTTCAAATACACAGTCTGACATCTTAAACTCCGCATATCAGCGGCTATTGATCGTGCTTGCGTGCAGTCATGATCATCTCTTTCGTTGAGATTTTTCTCCCTCCTTTTTTTCTTATCTTTTCCCCATTCCTTTATATCCTTCAAACATAATGGCAATAGCTCATAGAGGGCCGGGGCGTAAGTTCCGGTGTTTCTTTGGGAATGTGCCTGTTTGTTCGTCTGCTGCCGCCTATCTGATCTAATCTAACTAGCTAGGAATTTTACATGCACTGGTTCTCGCTGCAGATAGACCTCTGAAAGGCCCATAGGCAGTCGACGACAGTTTATCTCAGCTATAGTGTGATAGACGAAATGTTCTTGGAAACTACACCCCCGCAACCTTCCCCATGCGTGGTAGACCAATGCCGTTCTTCCTCTCCCCCTCCAATATAAACGGCAGAAACTGACACTGCAGCGTCGAGCAGCATGACTTCCTCCTCGGCTTGGGTATAAAACTTCCATGTTCGTGACAACGAGCAGGCAGTTCTCCTTACCACACGACCACTGGTGGTAGCCCACCGGGCTGTGTTTGTTGTGTTAACTCAGGACCTTAGGACTACTCTCTGCTCTAGCTTGCAGGCTGCGCCATGTACCGCAAACGTTGCGGCAAAACTGTTATTTGTAGTAAGGTATAGCTACAGCTGACAAGACATTGGTTGTATTCTGCCCCTGACCGAAAGGTCTTTGTGTTTTTGCGAGAAATACACTCGCTGCGGCTGATGTCCACCCTTTCACATTGGAGACTGCTAGGGACCAAGCTCACCAGCTCAATTGGTGTTTTCTGCCCTGGTGCCTTTTGGTCTGGAATTCATGGTCGGGATCAGCTTTCAGCCGTGTTGGTCTGCGGGCGTCTTAAGTCTGCTATTAATGGTTTTCTGACGCACTACCTGTTAGTAAAAGCTCGAGCTTGAAATTTTAGCAATATTAACTATTGATGGTTGTGCTGCAGGAGTGGCACCCGATGACGTGGAGCGAGGCAGCAAAGGTCGGCGAGCCAGTGGAGAGCGGTCCCGGAAGAACCAGGGGCCGCCACAGACAGTCATCATCCCTGTGTACCGGCGAGACTGTCACCAGGAAGTCTATGCCGGTAGCCACACATATCCAGGCACAGGCGTCTATCTCCTTAAATTTGACAATTCTTATTCAGTATGGCGCAGCAAAACACTCTACTATCGCGTGTACTACACTCAGTAACATTACTTAGTGACTTGGCTCTACTGTTGAGGTAGGGATTCTGAGGCATTAGAACTTGCGAGCCCCTGTAGCTATTTATACTGAAGGCAGTGTCCCTAATGGTTGCTGGGGCACATTGTTACCTGCAATAGTCTAGCACCGCGAGAGCCTTATGGTAGTCGAGGACACACGGCTGACGAGTGCAATTCACGCCGACCGTCGTGGTGAACCTCAAACACTTCAGGAGCACAGGTGCCGCATTAAATATTTCTCTTACTGAAGCAGTCTGAGCGATATCTATTCGTTATTATTTTTTTAAGGTCCATATCCAGTGGTGATGTTTTGAACATAAGCTGTTAGTCTACAGTACATATATCTTAACTGCGCCATTGTGGCCATCGTGCCAACTTACTCCACAAACTTAATTCTGAAATGATTCACCCACATCGATGAGAAGGTCAGAAATGAAAATGCTATTAGAACGTCCTGTTCACGTTGTAGTCAGGTAGCAAGTTAAATGGAGGGAGAGTCGAGTTATTCAGCGCACAATGCAGTGCTTTACTGTCTAGCTGCCATAGATAGCCAGGACGCGGTCCCACGCAACCGTGCATCCATCACAAATTATGCTCCATGGTTAATTGCATGTCTTTTTCCTCGTCCTTTTTAGAACATCTTTGCTCTCGCTACGGATAATACAGACTTGCATTCGATCGTAGGTGTCTGTGCCTCAGGCCTCGTGTTTTATTGTGACCATAGGCCTGTTCCATGTGCATTATAGCGACGTGTGAGCTGACTGTAGTCCTCTCACTGTGGGGTTTGCCTTGCTTCTCGGAGAGCTGTTGTGCTCAGCACCACACTTGAGGTGCACATAGCAGCGATCTCAAGCATTTTGCTCTGTGAAGTGCTTAACCGGCACGGTCCAGCGAGGCTTGTACCCTGACTAGGAATTGATGCTGTGTATTCTTGTAGAAGTGTGTCGTTTGAGTCAGACGATGTAGGCTACTGTACTTCACCTGGGCTGAGTACCAGAGGGATTGTGCATGGAAGGTTCTACTTGCCGTCCTGGAACCCTAGGGGGATATTGTGGCGTACCCTATCATTGTTAAAATGTCAGTGGGTTTCATATGTCAGAGACAATCCTAGTGCCGTACCGTTGGGGTTGTTGCAACTGGTCGTGAGTCCTGCTGTGAGGGTAACGTGTGATGTTATGTAGGTAGATTGGCTTCTTGCCCTATACGCTTTCTTTCGTGCCGGTAGCAGCACACTTGGCCGACTTGCAATAAACTGTGTGGTACTACGCGGTCATAGGTGGTGTTCACACACGGCGCCTTCGCTGAGCCTCACTCTGCGGATCACACTTGGGTGAGGGTGCGGTTATAAATCTACAACATTACTATGGAAATTGAAAGCACTTGCGACAAATGGCCATGGCCTGCGTAGGGGCTACACCGAGCTCAGGAGTCACAAGACCAGCGAGTTTCACCTCTTCAGTCGAGTTCTTTTCAACTTGGGGAATAGGCTGTGGGGCCGAGTGGTGCGGTCCACTCACTACTGGCGCTGTTCTGCGCGCTTTGTTGTGCAAGTTTCGTTGTAGCTGAAAATGTTGCTCTTTCTGTCAGTTCTTTTGCTCTTGGAGTTTTATACTCGTAGCGGACACGGCTGCTCTCATCTCACTATGCCAAATAGCCTATTTATTTACTCTGTATACATGAACGCATTCCTTTGCTTTCCTGCAGTGAGGCCGAAGGATTCATCAACTGTCTATCCAGTGTGTTTCAGAAGCACAAATTATTTATTTAAATAAAGAATTAACAGCAGCGTCTGCGATCTCTGGACTACAAATCATAGGGAAATGTGCCTCAACTGACCACAAGTTGCTCTATGCGGAAGTCATTTACTTGCCTAATCTCTACTGAAGATATTTGTACCTCGCCTTATGCTATACCTGTAGCGCTTGACTCTTCCTGTACAGCCTTGCATATCCACTTATTCTAGTG
This sequence comes from Parhyale hawaiensis, assembly GCA_001587735.2. Classification (NCBI taxonomy): domain Eukaryota; kingdom Metazoa; phylum Arthropoda; class Malacostraca; order Amphipoda; family Hyalidae; genus Parhyale; species Parhyale hawaiensis. Next base: position 5,985,986 of record LQNS02276927.1, on the reverse strand, counting down.
CAACACTGCACCTTACCGCCATCCACGTTGTGCAGTAATATCGCTGTGTTGTAGCAGCAGCTGCAGCGTGTCTAACGCTAGTCAAAAGAACAAGATTCCACAGCTAAGCGTCCGAACGTTTTTCTGAACTCTCGTAAACAAATTTCGAGTTGGTCCATAAAAGGTGTAACAATGTTAACCATCAGTTCAGTTTGGTACGCAAGTGCTGCTAATTAAGTTTCGTACATCTCTTCAAATTTGGAGGGAATTAGAACCCAGAAGTTCTTTGCAAGTATGTTTTATTTAAATAGACGCATCAACGCATTCGGACGCGAAGATGACTATACTGGCTCTTATGACTAGCGTGTGTCCAGACTCTCAGGTGCAGGAGAGAGCGTGTCGTGTGGAGAGGTACACTCGCCTGCATGCCAGAGGGAGCGGTAGCAAGTGCGCGGTAGTAGTAGCGGTGGCAACTCCTCTCGATATCTTTGTTAATAGGTGATCAGGTGGACTCGTGAGGTTATGGCGTGTTTGTGTCACGGATTATGCTGAAAAACATGGGAATGTTTGTATATTGTGTGGTTGATGGGGCAAGGGAATCCTATTGACCTGTAGGCTGTGGAGTATCGGAGTTTGTCTTTTCAATGTTAGCAGCTCTAGCTGCTCAAGTCGTACAGTCACTGTCTTCAATTCTTTATTCCTCTCCAAAATTTTCACATATTTATAACGTTATGTAGTGTAGTTAGGTAAGAAATTTTAGAGATTATATTCTTGTAACATGTCAGACTGTAATTAACTTACACTTTATAGATAGTAAACTGTCCTGTTTGCTGGCTTTTGCACGTTTGGATGTACTTCATGCCACTGCTGAATGGCTATGTTTTTTATACTACGTTACGCTCGTGCAAAGCTTCTGGTGCAGTGATTGGGATTCTTAGTTCTTACAACAGCACGTGCAATGTGGATCCCGCTGAACGCTGCTTGCTGCCTTTGTCCGTCCGACCGTCCTTGAGAGGACAGCGCTGTAGGGGCGCCGTCAGCGTAGCGGAGGCTTTACAAACACTGCTGACGTCTCGTATCGCCTCCGCTGCTGCCTGCAACGAGTCCTAACGGTGGCCTAAGCGTGATGCCTGCTACGCTAGTAACCCAATCCACTAGAATAATACAGTATGTTTCCTTTAATTATGCAAATACAATTTTTTTTACTTGTTTTTCAAGATGAGTTTCAAACATTTAAAATATTAATAGTAAGTTAGTGCACAGGTATGTTGTAACTATAAAAACAATTAGAGAAAAATAAAACTGAACCATTTTCCACGTTTTGCCAACATTTGCTTATCACACGGGGCTCTGCTGTTACGCCAGATTATGCAAAATTACTCTCTAGTCAACATAGGCTAGAAAAGCGGTCTAACCAATGAAGAAGAGATCAAAGTGACCTCGTTATTGGCTTCTGGTAAGACAACATCGAAGTTTCCAAGGAATTACAGCGTGATCACCGAACAATTAAGGCTTATGCAAGTGAAGGTAAGGTCAACCGGAAAACGCCGGATAGAGCCTCTACGAGAAAATTGACTGCTCGGGATGTGCGACATTTGAAGGTTGCTATGGCTAGAGAACAACTTTCTACAAGTAAGGCAACGTATGAAGACGCTGGAGCCCCAATGCTAAACAGAAAGACAAGATGTGATGTTCTACTGAAGTTAGGGAAAGTGAAAAAGGCAATTAAACGACCAGTTCTAACAAACTCATTAAGAAAATAGGGTCAAATAGGCTGAAGAGAACATGAAAACTGATTTCTCCAATGTCATATTTACTGACGAATGCAGAGTCCCTCTAGATGGTTCAGAGGGATGGGCGTCTTGATGGGTCCTCCATGACCGACCTCAACAGACACAACTTAACCGTCAACAAGGTGGTGGAGGTGTAATGTTTTGGGCCGAGATAATAGGTGACACCCTTATTGGTCTATTTGAAGTGGCAGAAGGAGTTACACTGAATGGAAAGAGGTACTGCCAGTTTCTTGAACCCAACTTGATTCCATTTCTTGATTAGCAGACTATCGCACGCAGATTCAAATTGGTATTTCAGCACGATAACGCTCCTTCACACCGAGCACGGTACACTGCTAACTGGCTTGCGGATGGAGGATTTAAATAAAAAAGGATTATGACTTGGCCAGCAAATAACCCCGATTTAAATCCCATTGAGAACCTCTGGGCAATGATCAAAAAGAAGGTCTATGATGGTGGTCGGCAGTTTTCGACCAAAGTAAGCCTGTGGAATGCAGTAAAAACAGCTGCAGATTCTATTCCACTATATGAAATATCTGTTGATAATCGCCTTATGAAAATCATGAAAAATGGAGGTTAACATATTCAAATTTAACTAATGTTTACCCTGCTGAACACTTATTTCAGTGTTTATTGAATTGTTTCCCCTCCGGGGGCATAGGATGGGCCATAGGCCATAGGGTTAGGTTAGTTAGGTTCGTCCATCCTATGTTATGGGGAGTAGCGCCCCCAGGGGGTTTGATTAGGTTACCTTAGCCATTAGCTAGGCCTTCGGGACGTCTNTGATCCTGTGTGGGAACACCTTCGTGCATGGGTTCCCCGTTTTTCTGTCGACATGCTATATGTCCCTTCCTTTTCCTCTCTTAGAAGAGCTTAGTACTTATTTAGGGAGGCTTAAATCTTGTTATAATACCTAATAATACCTAATTGAATTGTTTTGGTTATAATTTTTTGGTTTTGGACGTTAAATAAAAATATTCCTTATCACTTGTATTTATTTCTTCTTTATGACGTTTTTACTCACTTGTTGCATAATCTGAGGTCACAGTAAAAAACTCGTAAATACTCAAATTGTATGCAGGGTGTCTAGCAGTCTGGAAAAACTGGGAAAACTCAAGGGAAAAAATTACTTAGAGAAAACAAGGAAAACTCACAGAAAAAGGGACTAGTAATCAAAATACTCGGGAATTCCTACAAAGCAGATGACTGAGGGGATGGTGTTCATTTTGTGGGGTTATCTATATGAGTGTGGCGTTCCCCCTGAGCCTTGAAGGTTTTTTTGTTCTGCAGTGCCGGAAAGGAGGACGATTGTCTAGCTCTATTTTGCAGCAATTCCTCATATTGTGAGGGTGATTGGATGTAGTTACCCTTGCTTGGAAGCTCCAGTCTCATATTACGGTACATCCTTGGGCTCTGAGCTGTTTTCTGTTAGTGAGTGCTTGGTTTGGGCGAGGATCAATTTACTTAATAGGGAAAATCTCATTGTTATTATTACTGACTCATTCAGTGCTCTGTTCCTCTTACAAAATAGGAAAGCAACAAAATATAATGCATTAGTTTTTGCTGGTCAAGAATTAATGGTGACTCCTAATGCTTCTCACTCGGTTAAACTGAAATTTGTTCCTGGTCATAAGGGAATATCTGGTAGCTAATGAGTCAGCAGATGCAGCTGCAAAAGAGCTCGTTTACTAAACTATCAGACGGTTTCACCTTTATTCATTGATGACACAATTCACCTATTGAAGAGGAAAATACGGTGCCTCTGGCAAGATAGATGGCAGGACTCAGTTCACCAATCTGGAACGGGTGAATTCCTTCCAACAATTAGGGAAAGGCTGTGGGACTGGCCATGGGCCTGCCATGGGATGAGCTCTATGGAATGTACCATAGCGCCGACTTCGTGTTGGCCATGCGGGAGTATCTACCGCACGCTCCCATCTCCGTCGCTTCAACCTCTGTGACTCCCAAAACTGTGACTGTGGCCTTATAGATGCTATTGAGCATTTCCTGTTGCACTGTCCTCTCCCTTATAACTCTCGGGCAATTCTCTTCAGCTCCTTGTCCTCTATGGGTGTCTCTCTCACGGTTGCTAGTCTTGTTGGAGGTGGTCCCGTTCCTCCTCCTGTACAGTTTCAAATTCTTGCTGCTCTAATCACATTTCTCCTAACTTCTGGGAGATTACCTGATACTTAGGACCTTGTAGCTATGTAGATAACGAATTGATGTCCTTTGGAAATAAGCCTTTTTTGATAAAAATTGTATCACAGGCTTTATGTGTAGGTGACCTTTCATTTTGATTATGTGTAAGAATATGTATGTGTGTGGGTCCCTATGTGTATGTATAGTGATATAAGTGTATGCCACATAGTTATGACATATATGAAGTTAGTTACAATTTTCCCATCTTGGAGCATTCATAGATGGAAAGCAGTTTGAATTACCATACTCAATGGCGTCCATTGGTGTAGCTAGCCATGCAATCATTGGAGCTGATTTTACTAATCTACTATGCTGCCGCCGATCAAAGTTACCGGATCAAACTATTAAAGTTGACCTACGGTATTGCTGTTTGCAGGCCAGTTAAATTGCTGGCACCATATTGATCAAAATGATAATTGTCATTTTGAAGATATCTGATTGGTGGCTGGTATAAGAGTATGTGTATGTAGATGAACGTGACCACTTACTTCAGCTTATCTCACAAACGTTTCCCTGCCTATTGGCTGTAGATGTTGCCTGGAGGCGATATGCTGTCCCTTGGCAGTATTATGTTCTGGGGCAGGGACTAGGTACTCTAGTGCACTTGTAAAATATTTATTGAGCCATTTGCTAAGTTTATCATACAATTTGCTTATTTACGAGTTTTTACTGTTACCTCAGATTGTGCAATTAGTTAATAACATGAGGAAAGAAAGAAATATAGCTGAACAAGAATATTTTTGTTAAACGTCCAAAAACAAGAAATTATAACCAAAGCAATTCATTTAACACTGAAATAAGTGTTCAGTAGTGGTAAACATAACTTAATTTTGAACATGGTAACCTCCATTTTTCTTGATTTTTATAAGGCGGTTAGCTACAGACTTTGTCAGGTTTGATATTTCAGATGGTGGAATAGAATCTACAGCTGTTTTTAATGCATTCCACAGGCTTACGTTGCTCGAAAACTGCGGACCACCATCATAGACCTTCCTTTTGATCATTGCCCAGAGGTTCTCAATGGGATTTAAATCGGGGCTATCCGCTGGCCAGGTGTAATAAGTATTGTGGTTACTTCTTAATGTCTTTTTTTTTTTTTTACTCTTAGAGACGACCATTGTTTATGATAATCCGAATCCTCTGTTGTTACTTAGAGGTTCTGATGCTCGACTTCTCTCGTTGGGAAGTAGTAATTGTCGTCAGAAATAGAGTTTAGAGTACTCTTTCCGGTTCGTAGTGGAGTAAGGAAACGTCGATTCACACTACTATTTAATTTTCACTCACTCTTAGGGAGATACACATACAGTTTGACGCAGTATTCGTGAAGTCCTGTGGATTCTACAGACCCTTGTCGCTACGGAGCTGTCTGGTTAGAAAAAGCCTGCTCCCCTGGATCCTCGAGGTTTATATACTTTTGCTATCGTGGTCAACATGGCCAAACAAGTATATCCTCGCAGCTGTTAGCTAATTGCAATTTGTTCTACCTCGTAGCTGCCAAGTATTTCACATTAATTCGGCTGAGCAGCTCCTCGATATTGCATCTTCGTGCAGCTTTCCCTGGTCAACTGCCCAAGTTTGACTTCTTAAGCTAGCCTTCTCGTGTATCTGTTGGTTACAACAGCAGCGCGTATCTCGCAACTGACCCACCTTGGCTCTTTCGCTGGTCTGCTTATGCAGCTGTTGTTGATATACAAGCAACGGGAAGACCCCGCGTATCGTCCTCAATTATCCTCTATTACCCAACTCCTTGTTGGTAACCTCTATGCTGTGAACTTGCAGATAAATTCTGGTTCACAGCATAATCTCTATACTAACACAAGCATCTCTATACCGGCACAATTATTAACAATATACAATTTTCAGTTTGATACAACAATCGGTGTTCTTCCTATTGTTCCAAGATGTGAAACTGAATTTCATTTAACCAGCGATAATCATATAGCTATGCGATGTTACAATTATAATAATATGGGATATTGAACTCACTCGTACTAAACTCGTTCAACACTCCAACACTAGGTCATAGTCCTTTTTGATTTTAATCCTCCATCCGCAAGCCAGTTAGCAGTGTACTGTGCTTGGTGTGAGGGAGCGTTATCGTGCTGAAATACCAATTTGGACCTGCGTGCAATAGTCTGCTAATCAAGCTGGCTTTAAGAAACTGGCAGTACCTTTCTCCATTCAGTTTAAGTCCTTCTGCCACTTCAAATGGACCAGTAAGGGTGTCACCTACTATCCCGGCCCAAAACTTTACACCTCCACCACCTTGTTGACGTTTAAGCTGTGTCTGTTGAGGTCGGTCATGGAGGACCCATCCATCTGGACCATTACGAGTTACTCTGCATTGTTCAGTAAATATGACATTGGAGAAATCAGTTCTCATGTTCTCTTCAGCCCATTGACCCTATTTTCTTTTCGAGTTCTTGTTAGAAATGGTCGTTTAATTGCCTTTTTCACTTTCCCTAGCTTTTGTAGAACCTCACATCTTGTTTTTCTGCTTAGTATTGGGGCTCCAGCGTATTCAAATATCACCTTACTAGTAGAAAGTTGTTTTCTAGCCATAGACACCTTCAAATGTCGCTTATCCCGAGCAGTCAATTTCCTTGTAGAGGCTCTATCCGGAGTTTTCCGGTTGACCTTACCTTCAATTGCATAAGCCTTGATTGTTCACCGATCACACTGTAATTCCTTGGAAACTTTGGGTGTTGTCTTACCAGAAGCCAATATCGAAGTCACTTTGATATTTTTTTTCTCTGGTTTGACCGCTTTTCTTGCCCATGTCTAGTAGAGAGTGATGCTGCATAATCTGGCGAAACAGCAGAACCCCGAGCGATAAGCAAATGTTGCCAAATCGTAGGAAATGATTCCGTTTTATTTTTCTCTTATTGTCTTTATAGTTACAACATACCTGTGCACTACTAACTTACTAGTAACATTTTAAATGTTTGACACTTATCTTTAAAAATAATTAAGATAATTGTATTTGCATAATCAGAGGTTACATACTGTAATAACCTTGCACTCATCTGCCCGCGGTTGCCCCATTGAGCGGCTAGCTAACAGCTTGCTACGAGTATTCTTTTTTTTTTATTTTACATAACCATCCTCCCGTGGAATTACTTGTTCTCCGTCTGTCATGTACAGTTAAGTCTTTAGAGTATAGAAGTACATTGCTACTGTTGGACGGCGAGAATGGTAGGAAGCAGGTATAGGGAGAGAACGGGCCCGCCAGGCAAGAAGTGACAGAATTATCTGAGTTTGGTGGGGCGGTGGTGATGCGCTAGCACGTCACTGATGGCCAGCGACTCGGCACGGCCCACTGCCAGGCACTTTAGGCGTAGCGCTACGAGTCTTCTGATTCATGTGTCGTATTCACCTTAAATCCCAAGCATCTCGTCGGCGTCACCATCAAATTGAGAACTATGTAGAAGCGGTGATTGAAGGCATTCACAGCTTTTGTTATTGCACCGCTGTAATGCTAGCTAATTATTGGTAAGTCCTATTATGTATGAGATATCCTATTCTCGTGCTCCTTAAGGCAGTTACAGCCACCAATTCCAGTTCACAACTCCATCATCAACTGAACATGTGCCGCAACACTCCTAACATGTGATAACTGAACTTAACATTGGTCGTTTCATAGCGTGGTGCCGGGTTCTGGTTTCTTTCCAAACCGGCAGTCTTACCCGGTAGTGTTCTGATGTGCTGGTATCTAACGCGCACAACCTTGTATAGGGGAGGAATTATAAAGGGCAGTTGGCACGACCCCTCCCCCTGCCCAGTGGGCTGTGGTCCTCGTCTTGAACAAAAAGTACTTTAAGCTTTTATATGCGAAAATTGTTATGCAGTCATAGCTATACCTTGATGAAGAATAAATTGACCACTGTGAAAGTAATTTTCTAACGTGTAATTGTTTCGGCGTGCTAACATTCCCAGAAATCGTACTATTGATGAACTAATAACATGATCGTTATGCAGCGCCTCCCCCATCATACTTGCCCTTGTACTCGTTTTGGCGTAAATCAGGTCCTGAACGCGTTGCGCAGCTCTTACTTCCATGGACCTATTTAAGTAAATTTTTTGTGCATCAACAGCAGGAAAAGCAGTCCTAAGAGTTTCCCTACAGCACATTATTGAGGTCTACAGTTTATTCTTTGCTTCGTTAATATGTTACTATGTGCATTGACTACGTGTTGCTTCTTTTATATACTTGTGTATTATTTATTGCGGTGGAGTGAGGTAAGATTATGGTGCAATAAAAGATAATACTGTGCTACTGATGCTGTTTATGAAAGCTATACTATTAAGTAATTGAAATTTTATAATTTACTTAGTGATTGCATTTCAATCGGTCGGTGTTAGCAAATAGTATTTTCAGTTGTGTATTTTCTCTAAGCAGAATTGTTCATTTGTTGCATGGATGTAATTGTCAATTTATAGCATGGAAGGGTGATGCTTGTACCAACAAGTCCTAGCACATGGCTACATGTGCCGTGTGGTGGTGCTCGTACCAGTAAGTCCTGGCACGTACCCCGTGTTGTGTGGTGACGCTTGTACCAACTGGCCCTGGTGCACTTACAGGCCCTGACTTCCTCACAGCTTTTGGAGGTGCTTGCGTGCTGCAGTAGGCGGTGTGTCACCTCGCCCATAAGGAACCAGTTGGGAGTTGCTTGAGGCACTTATTGCTACCACGACTTCACTGTGTGAAGCACTTTAGCGGCTCTTTACTAGCAGCGCTACCTTCTCATTTGTGACACTAGTACTTCCTTCTGCTCTAGGCCTATCTGTGTACATTTTCTTCCTTGCGCTGAACAGTTGCCGCTGCTATGTGAATGACGCATCAACTTGTGCATTCCCGTGATTCCATCGCCTCGCTAACAGTTGTATGGAAGCAGTTCACCTTGAGACACTTTATTGCTTACTGCAAATACGCATTGTTTTTATATATTAGAAAAGCGCTTGGCACTATGCATTGCCGCGTGTGTATTGATATGCAACCAGTGAACGCAGGCCGTTTAGAGCTCTGTATGATGTACGTAACTGAAGATAAAAGCTTCAAGTGCTGTTCTTATTGTCCTGTGGGGAAGGGGGCACCAGCGCACGCTGACATTATCTCTTTCTTTGCTGCTGCTGATATGGTGAAAATAAAACTCAACACGGTAATCATACTTATATATATATCCATTCTGTACAGTTTATACAGCTAACGTCTTACTGCACCCACCACATACACAGTTCAGTGGAGCAGTAAAGTAGGTAAATTTTAGATATAGAATATACGCACAGACAACTTCCTGTGCAGTGCTGCGTTGTTTTGGGCAAGTGATGCTCTGCCCAGCAACTGACTGTAGAGCCGTGCAGTAACAGGCACTGCACAGCAACTGGCTGCAGAGCTGTGCAGTAGCAGGCACTGCAAAGCCGTGCAGTAGCACGCACTGCACAGCGAACCGTTGTGTTCACAACAGACACAGCACAACGATGGACGCGGCTGCGTGCAGTAGTAACAGAAGATTCTGTTTAGGTATTGTGGTTAAGGCGATATAGGAACTCAATGCTCGACATTTCCACTTACACTGAGCACTGCTGCGGAACGCACAGGAGGCGTCAACACCTCAGTGTTGCACTTCATGAGCAGCTATCAAATTGTTTAACGTACGTACTCGCTCGAATGTTCTGCTGAGCACGTTTGCAGCCAAGAATTTATCAATGTTGCTTTTTACGGACGAATCTTGGCAGCACTTGACGACCTGCAGAGCGAAAGCTTATATAAATAAAAGTACCACAGGGCCTGGTGCTGCCCTCACACTGTCTGTAATTACTGAGCTTTGCTGTGAAGAGAACTTGTCGAGCGCGCGAGCAGAGAAGCTAGCAGTGGACTTGATGCTCTGCTTCTCACTGCTACTGTGGAGCGGCGACTCTATCCTAACGCTTTCCTGTCTTGTACCGGCTGGAAGAAATTTGCCTGAATAAAATTGCTGTATATTTTGGTAAACTAAACTCGACTCTGAGCGGATACCCTCAGTCTACAGCATAGCACAAAATCGGCCGGCACGAGTGTGCTGGAAACTGATACAAATCCCTAAACACAATACCTGACTGAGCCCCGAACAGACAGTGCGGACACACCCGCGGGCATGCAGCAATCCTGTGCCGCTGTGTGGACGCTTTTCCTCAGATGTCGAGTCACCACCAGCAGAATTAGCTGCTATAAGAGGGGGAAAGGACACATAGTATGCCTAGAACTTCGAACCCATGCAAGAGAGTTTTCTCCCACAGGATCAACGCGCATGGGAACAGCTATAATCTGACCATTTTATGAAGGCGGTTCGGTCGTGCAGAGGAAAAAGGTCTCGAAGAGCAAAGCTATGGCTAACATAACCATAACCTCGAAGGAACCCTGAGGCGCTTCATTCCATAACATAGGATGGGAGAACATAACCGTATGGCCTATGAGCCATCCTGTGCCCCCAAGTGGCTGCTGTTAGCTGATGCACATCAAAGAAAAGCAGGAGGAAAATTATGTGGATCTTTAAGGCGTGCGGTTCACACTTGAAAATCGATAGTATTACAAAGTAAAACTGGTGAGACTTATCTTTACAACAGTACTACTTCCAAACTAGCAGAGCGTGCAGTTAATTTCCTCCTTAGTTCCTGCGTGTGGCACAAACAAAATGCACAAATTTACGTACAAATCACAGTTTCATGCGTGCATTGGCAGGGCTACCAAATAAGCCTGGCCTCTGCACGCCACAAGTTGGTGCTCCTAAGCAGCCAACACTGCCCTGTGGGAGAGCGGTACAGCTGGAGCCAAGTGCTACTACCAGGATGGAACGAAACTTCTATCCCTCTCATTGTTTTTAAATTAAAATAAAGATGGAGCAAAATATAACTTCTTTAATGATCAGCATAATCGCCATTCTTGTAAATGACCTCTTCCAATTTCCCCATAAGCTTCCTGATACCATCTTCATAGAAGTTTTTGGTTTGACTCGAAAAAAAGGAAACTAGCTTCATAGCCTATCAATCTCTTTTCTTGAAGTACGCCTTTGCCGTGATAAGTGGCGCTGTTAGCCTCTAAAGAGATGAAAATCTGTTGAAGCAAGAATTGAAGAAGAATCTTAAATTTTAAAAGGGACAGAACTTTCGTTGCAACCAGGTGGTAGTACCAGTGATGCGGTAGCTAACGCTTCAGTGGCTAATCCAATATCGCCCCGTAGGTCTCAAAGCTCAGCTGGGCGCATCTACTGCACCAGATTCTGTTTGTAATACACTCAATAATGCACTCGACAGACGTCAAGTCTTCCACTTTATACGAAAGCACAAAGTATCGCCGACAATAAAACAGGCAACTGCCAGTCGCATCAGCTTCACATCCATTTCCTCTGAAGTTATCTGAACGATAACTATTATTATCGAGGGGATTTCACAACCCAAGTTTTATTGGTTTAGCTCTACGCTCTCGCGCCGGGTCGCATCCCGCAACCTAAGGTTCAGAGCACTTCGTGAATGATGTGCGCTGTTCAAAGCAGAGCGCTTTTCTGGAGGGTTCCTGGGTGGAGATGGCCACACTTCAACTCTTGCAGGACAGTCTTGAGATTCTTGGACATTGCCCCCAGAGCTGCGATGACCACTGGAACGACGTCCACCTTCATCTGCCACAGTCTCTCGAGTTCGATGGCAAGATCGCGGTACTTTTCCTTCTTCTCCGCTTCCTTGTCCACGATTCTGAAGTCGAAGGGGATTGAAATGTCGATCAGTTAGGCCGACTTTTCCTGTTTGTCTTTTACGACGATATCCGGTCGGCTAGCGTGAAGTACTCTTGTCGGTTTCCATCCTCTTGTCCAAGTAGATCTGCACGGCTTCGTTTTCAACCTCGGGCGCGGGTTCGTGCTCGTACCACCTCTCACTGACCGGGAAGTTATGGATCCGCAGGAGGGTCCAGTGAAAGTGTCGGGGCAACTTTATCGTGCCTGCGCTTGTACTCCTTTTGAGCTAGCACTCTGCATTCGCTCATCACGTGGTTGGTGGTTTCGTCCGAGCTCCTGCAAATTCTACAGGTAGAAGGGACGTTTCTCCTGTCGATCTTGTTTTGGATACACCTGGTTGTGAAGGCTTGCTCTTGAGCTGCCAGGGTGGTGCCTTTTGTTTCCCGTTTCAGCTCACCTCTCAGAAGCCAGTTTCATGAGCTTCGAGGTACTGGCCGGACGTCTTCGTGCTGTTCCACTTGTTAGTCCGATCGAGGTGCCGTAGTTTTTTGAATTGGTCAGCCGTTTCGGTCTCTTTCAGCAACTTCGCCTGGATTAAGCAGCGTGCCCACGCTTCGTCGTTCTTTCTGAAGTGTTGGGAGAGAGCGCGCTTTTCCGTTTCGACGCAGTCCTCTACGCTGATGAGGCCACGAACCCCTCTCTCCTATTAAGGTAAAGTCTGTCCACGCACCATCTTGGGTGCAGTGCTCCGTAGATGTTCATGAGCTTTCGAGTTTTGATGTCCATGTCGGTGCAGTCTCTTTTCGTAAAGTTAATAATGCCAGCAGAGTAACAGACTACGGAGTCGGCCCAGGTGTTAATGGCCTTGATGGCGTTGCCCCCATTCAGGTGTGATTTCAGGATGAGCCGGAGTTGGGTGAGGTACTCCTTCCGAATAGAATCTTTCATCGTTCTGTGGAGGATGGTGTTTTACTCCATGATATCAAGGTACTTGTAACCCGTCTCCTCGATATCCTTGATGGTACCTTCTTCGATGACGATTCCCTCGGACGCAGTTACCTCTCCTCTTTCGATGTTGAGGACTCCGCATTTGCTTACACCGAACTGCATCTTGCTGTCTTGAAAGTAGGGGGAGGCACGTGATTGGGCGGTAGTTGCTGACCTCCATGCCCTTTGCCATGTCCTTCTGGATTAGGACCGTCTTCCATGTGGTCATCCAGGTGGGCACAGATCCGCTTTGCAGGCACTCGTCGAGCTGTGCAGCAATTCTGGGGTCCAGCGAAGTGAAAGTTTTGATCCAGTAGCCTTGCACCATATCTGGTCCTGGTGCTTTCCCGTTCTTGGTCTTGCTCAGTTGCTTTTTGAGCTGTTGACTGGTGATGGTAAGGTCTGGATCTGGTGCGACGTTCTTCTCCTTGACGTCGTGGAGCCATCCTGCGGCGTTGTTGTGCTGTACCTCTTTGCTCCAGATGTCACTCCAGAATCGGATGCTCTCTTCTGCGTTGGGCGAGTCAGACCTCGTCTCTTCTCCTCTTAAGGGTTTGATAGTGGCGTTTCTGGTTGGTGTTGAATAGCTGGTTCTGATGGAATCCAGCTACTCTGGCCTCGAAGCGTCAACATTGCTTCTTTTAGCATATAGCCGCTGCTTTAAGGTATCTTTTAAGTTGGTTAGGCCGACTTCGAGGCACCGGTACCTCGATTCGAGCAGCGTCTTCTTTTCCTCGTTGTGGAGATTTCCTCTACGCCATTATTATTATTAAAACTACACGCCCGAGCTTCCACTGTCAGGAAATGAAAACGAAATGAAAATTATGGAACACAAGGAAGTCCTAGACGCTGTTAAGAAATATCTAGCGCAAAACCATTACCAGCCGACTTAAATGCTTGCAGATCCACCCGACCTAACGCGAATCCTGGCAACGAATTCCTGGTCAGGGTAGGAAACACAGACTGAATAAGTATGTTTACCACCCAATAGTCTCCATTGTAAATAGTCGGGCATAAGTCGCAGCTCGTGTGTTTATCATGAAGACCTTGAGAGCAGGGATAGAAGAAAAGTACAACAAATCGTCTCTCGTTGTTGTACACCTTATAAAACATGCACAGTAAGGCCACCCTAGCATCACAAGATCACCCTCAGCACACAGCTTGCTAGCTGAGCTAAAAGGCGATCCAGCAGACTCAAGTGACTAGTTGCAGCCGAAGCCCAGACCGGTGAGCAATATTCCAACAAAGGTAGCAGGAATGAATAAAAGCTCCTACCGATTATGCCCCTGTCACCGAACACAACATTCACTTTGAGCGAAAGACCAATCTTACTCGAAGCACGTGACTCAAGCCTACTAATATGCGCTTCAAGTGTCAGCTCATCAAAGAGGACACCGAGTATTACCAGAGAGCTAGACACGTGACGCACAGTGTCGTGTATTTTCAGTGGTGGCTGCCGCGGTAAAAGAGTTCGAGGCCGATCGACAATCATCGACTTAATCTTGCTCGTATTCAGTTTCATGCTCCTGGCAGATGACCATGCACTAATCGCCGACAAGTCCCTATTTAGAGACTAGGCGTCGACAGTACGCCTGCTGGGGGTGGGTATCACGGCTATGAAAGTGAAATCTTAATCATAGTTCATCATCGTATTCTCCAGCGAAGAAAGCACTTCGCTCGTGTACAGAATAAAGAGCAATGGGCCAAGTACGCTAGCTTGGCGAACGCTCGAAACCACCGAGACTGAAGCACTCAAACAACCATGAACGAACACACTCTGCATTCGCTCTGAAACAAAATTACAAATGGTTCACAAAACTCTATCACCTACACCAAATGACTCCGAACTTGTACAATAGGTCTTTATGGTTAACCCTATCGAACACCGCATTGAAGTCCAACTGAACAAAGCGTCCTTCAGACCGACAGTCCAGTGCCGACTGTAAATTATGCGACACAGACCACAGAGTTTCGCAACAACCCAAGTCTTTTCTGTATACACATTGACCAGTAGGGAGCAGTTCAGCAACCTAACCACTTAACTTACGAACTACCAAATTTTCAAACACCTTCGACAAATGGGCGTCAACGTCATGGGGCGATAGTTGGCGACACTAGACCTTAGGAACTAGGAGTTTTATTCCAGTACGCCACCAAAGAGGAAAATTTCCCGACCGAATTAAGCGTCAGAAAATCACTCCGAGCTTAGAGGCGAGAAGGTCAGCAAGTTTCTTATAAAACAGAGAAAACATGGCAACAGGATACAGGCCACCATAGGGATGAAGGTTTTCAAGAAGCGCCCGTATAGTGCTAGAATGCCAGAGGTTAAACGAGGCTCAGAGTGGCATCTCAATGATGCGCATAGGACTATGTTACAGTGAATATGTGAAATCAGTAATTTCACGAAATCCCTTAAAATTTCAGTGATTTCGTGAAATACCTGAGTGAAACAGTGATTAGGTACACGAAATCACTGAAATATTTAAGGTTTTCATGAAATAACTGATTTCACACTCTCACTGCAACACATACAAGTACTATCGAGTTAGCGCTATTTCCGCTTTCTTTTTCTCCCATACATAAGTTTTACAATTATTTTCCGACTTAGACAAGCTATGAAAAAACATTGCCCACAAACAGCTGCATATTGCTAGTTTTTGTAGCTGAGTTACACGCTAAACAATAGGGGATTGAGTCAGTGTAAAATGATGCACGATATCCAGGTTAACGGTTGGCCCAGAGTCCGATATTGCAACGTTAGATAGCTCACCTGTGCGTCTTCCAATACGGCACACTTATTCATTATTTGTAACACAGGCTTCGACATTATGCTAACCTAGGTACATTAAACTTAATGAGTATATCATCGGTACGTGGAAATATGTAGGAACTATAAGTCATCATGGAAAGTTATCTTAGCTACAATATCAGTGTGTAAATACAACCATAGAGAGGAGGCGGAGCAAGGGCTGAACATCGGTTTTGCACTCCACCAGCACCATCAAAAATCCTGGAGCAGGACACTTCAGGTTCAAGTTAGGAAGCTTTACAAAATATTGCACACTTTATAAAGTGAATAAAAGGTCGCTTGGGCCACCTCCGGCACGAACGGCAAAGATGCACTCGCCCCGACACGCTTGGCAATGCAGAAGTTGAGTTACATATTACTGCACGAGGACAAGATCGTAATGTTGCTCCGGCATTTAGAGGGCGCTCTGTCTGGGCAATGACGAATTATAACCTCCGTCAAGGAGGTTATGTTTTTGTCACAAAAATAACTCAAAATGTTATGGACGGATTTCTTCGAAATTGACAAGATTATTACGTATGTTAGGAGAAACAGATAACGAACTTTTGGTGCAGATCCGTTCAACAGTTTACATTTTTTCATCTTTGTAGCATAACTCAAAACGTTAGGGACGGATCTTTATAAAAGTTCCACAAAATGCTGGTGTTACTAGGAGCAAACGACCAATTTTTAATTTTTCCGTTAATCTGTTTGTTCGTTTGTCTCTGTCTGTTTTCAAGCTTTTCAGTAACATAACCCAAAAAATTATGAACGGATCTTCGTGAAATTTGCTAGAATTGTTAGAAACGTCATAGGCACAAAGGGCAAAATTTTAGTAATGACCGGTTAGTCCATTCGTGGGTTTGACTAAGTATGAGTTTGACATAACTCAAAAAGTTACGAACGGTTTTCAATAGAATTACAGCTGTTATCACTGTCAAAAGGCGAAAATGCTCAAGTTTTCGTTATGATAAAGAGAAAATCCCACTTTCAGAACCCATTGGAATTTTTCGTTTGCTGCCTTGCTTGGAGGAGGTATGAGCTCTGAGTACGCTCGTTATTGCTAGACATTGAAAAGTCTACCGCCCTTTTTTTTCTTCACAGTGGGCACCGAAGAAACATAAGCGGCCCATAGCAGGTCACAGGGGAACTTGGAACCTAGGCTCGGATAGGCAACGGCAGGTCGACTTGTGCGGTAAACAATAGGTTACGTCCTGGCGTTCTGAAGGTCTCAGCAATTAGACTACAAAAATCCTTAGTCGACAGTTCCTCTTCGTTTGCGGAATATAAGTTCAGCTGTGGCACGCTGCAGATCGCCTGTGAACTTTGTTCATCACTGGAAACTTATTGCGATGCTCCTCCCAAGTTAGCATTAGGACATGTAAATCGTCGACTGCTGTGCGCTCTGCTCTAATACGATGGACTTTGCAGCCATAAGGGATATTGCAGATTATGACTGATATGTCCAATGGCCCGGGAAATAAATTACGTCACGGCAAATAGTTCGGACTAGGTAAGAACATTAACTATGCCCAGGGTCGGGTAAAGGAACCGCAGGGCAACTGACTCCGCCTACAACAAATAGCAAAGCTAAGGAGCTCAAGCTCTCTTGGGATCACGCGTACGAGTGCAACATGAAGTCGAAAAGAACGACAGCAATGCCGCATGATTTGACAACAAAGTCATTTTTACAGTACAGTGCACGCCAAGTCACTTCGTACATGTTTCTTTCATTCCCCAAGGCCAATTACACGGTTACGCCCTTCATTTATAGCAGCTCCCAGTGGCAGCTGAATGCGAAGCAGGACTCAATGAAGGCACCACACGCCCAGGGTCTGTTGGGCTGCAAACGGTGCGCTTCTGTCGTTACAACGTTACATGCCGTCTCTTTCCCTCTCAGGTGAACAAATCATAAGCTTCCTGCAGATTACCAAAGACAGCTGGCCGTAAGGCGCATTTCAGGATATCAGCACCGGCGAAGCAAGCAAAGGACAAAACGCGAAATCTACAAGTTCTGTGCTGCGCCTCAGCTCCGGCGAGCAGACACAGCCGCCAGTGCCGTCACTTCCATTAAAACTTGCGAAGTAAATCGGGTACCAAAGACGCTTAATTAAGGGCGCGTCCGATTGGGCGCCGAAATTCAGCATTTAAGCCTCGACATATCCGAAATTTCCGACAGAAGCTTCGGCTTTAAAACTTTAGGTGGTGCTACAAGTGCTAGGAGTGACCCGATGGCGTTTAGCCTGTTGAAAACTCCAGTATGGTATTAGGTATTATAAGAAGATTTAAGCCTCCCTAAATAAGTACTAAGCTCTTCTAAGAGAGGAAAAAAAGGGACATATAGTATGTCGACAGAAAAACGGGGAACCCATGCACGAAGGTGTTCCCACACAGGATCAACGCGCATNGGCCGTAAGGCGCATTTCAGGATATCAGCACCGGCGAAGCAAGCAAAGGACAAAACGCGAAATCTACAAGTTCTGTGCTGCGCCTCAGCTCCGGCGAGCAGACACAGCCGCCAGTGCCGTCACTTCCATTAAAACTTGCGACGTAAATCGGGTACCAAAGACGCTTAATTAAGGGCGCGTCCGATTGGGCGCCAAAATTCAGCATTTAAGCCTCGACATATCCGAAATTTGCGGCTGAAGCTTTGACTTTAGAACTTCATGTGGTGCTACAAGTGTTAGGAGTGACCCGATGGCGTTTAGCCGGCTGAAAACTCCATTTTACAGAGCGAAAGTCTCGAGGACGACCGAACCAGGTATTCAGGATCAACTCCTGAAACTCAATTCAGTAAGGCGAAGCCAAGGCACTTGCTTGAAACTTCGGACCAGTCAAGCCTCGATGGCTTCATTTTAGCGTCTAATCGAACGCGTCCTGAATATAATAAATTTCTACCTAACTATGCAAGAAACTTATTGAATAGAACAGTAAGATCGAACAGCAGCGGACAGCTCGTTGCTGCTCATCTGGGGCTCCAAGTATCTCACTGCCAACATTATTGCGCAAATTTTAAGAACCCGAACGTTCTCCTTATATAACGCTTCCGTAGTTGCAACTGAATAATCCCAGAAAATAGCTGAGAGACACACTTCAAAAACAGTAATAAGACTCAGTGACGTATAACACTCTTTTTTATACTTTTCTTAAGAAGCTCTTCACAAGGAAATTTTCGAACATCACACAAAAACTCAAAATTTCAAAGTCATCAGCTATTGCACAGCACCACACCACCATAGCATTTATATATTTAAGTTCGTCACTCATGTCACTGCAGGATGCATATACAAAAATTACTGGTGACTCCAAAACAACAAACTTTTGGCTCATAACATTCCTCCCACTAGCTGTTACACGTGCCAACAACGCCCCTCGCTGACTATGGTAACACCTGTAGATACTACAAATGCTAGCGTGACTGCCTATTTGGTATATTTTCACTTTATAACGACAGGGATGTGTCGTATCCGGCCGTGTAGAGCGCCCAGCTGTAGACAGGAGAGCAGCAGCGTAGCGACGGCAGCGCTGTAGAGCAGACTGCTGCTGGCGACAGGACGGCCTGCTGCCGACCGTTTCCGAGGTGGGGCTGCGGGTGTGGACAACCATTACTATTTCTTTTGCTAAGCATTCACAGAGCAACACCACTACTGCATCTTAGCCTAAGTTTACCTGTAATTCGAATGCTGAAGGAAGGGATCTCCTAAAACTAGCGCGCTCTCTGTACTACGGCATGCCGAACAGTTACTGCTTTGACGCGCTTATGCAGCGCAGCTACTGCATTGACTTCCCTCGGCGCACCGGAACGCGTGCTGCTTTTGGGAAAACACTTTTTTAATGGAGTCACAAATAACTATCTGGAGCAGACAGCAGGCCATTGCCGAGCATGTATCTCCGAAAGCACCAGGACATGTTCTATGGGTGCAGCTCCTCGTCCGAAAGCGCAGTGGTGTCCGTGTCAAAAGGACAATAGCAGGAAGCTCTACGAGTTCTAACATACTTCAGAATTGAAAAGATATCCGAAACTTTGCTAGCGGCACATGTTGAGCAAACTCACTTGACAGGTATATATTTCAACAACTTTTTGGCAAGCTCACCATTGTGCTTACGAGGACTCAAGCCAACATTCAGACGATTGGTTGACATAGCTCCTGCGACTGCTATCGTATTAAGCCACATCCGTATTTTTTGCTGTATATATACGCTCTGTAACACCACACTCAACACAAAATACTAACTTGAACGAAGTAAAGCGATGTGTCGCTACTCATTTACATCTCAATAAATCGCTGCACTACTTCAAGAGTGTCAAAAAATAAATACTTTTACCTCCGCCAAGGAGATTATGTTTATGTCGAGTCTATTTGTCTGTCACAAAGATAACTCAAAAAGTTATGGACGAATCTTTACTAAATTTACAGGGATTGATAGGCGTATTAAAAGCAACAGATGGTTAACTTTCGGTGAAGATCCGTTCAAAAGTTTACATGTTTGTCTCTTTTTTAGCACAATATCTCAAAAAGTTATCAACTGATATTTATTAAATTTATACGAGTTATTAGGTATATCATGAAGAGTAAATGACCAAGGTTTTGTGAAGATCTGTTCGTTTGTCTCTGTGTTTGATCGTATGTTTGTTAGCAAAATAACTCAGAAAGCGAAAGAGCTTTTATGAAATTTACATGAGTTGTTAGGTAATATGACGAAGAGCAAATGATCAAATTTTGGCGATGATCGGCTGATCCAGGAAGCAAAGAGCGTAACGGGAGGACTCACGAGAAAGTTGCACCAAAAAGTGATATCATCGACGAGTCTATTGCTGAGCAGCCTCGGAGTACTCTAACTAATCTAACTAGAAAAATAGTCTAAAATTACGAAGTTCATCCCTAGCGTATAAATAAATTAGGAGAATATATACTAATTTAGCAATTATCTATACAAAATTGCAGTGCATGCTGATGGAAACTTTCACAGCACTAGCGCCGAATTTGTTCATTTTCGGCGACCTGATTTAACTTCTATTTCTTGATTGAAGTTTTATTTACACTTCATATTCAGTTCACAGAAAATATTTAGTCCCTACCAGCAAATATAAGCACCTGTATAGCCTGTTCTGTACGCGAGGAAACCACACTAACAGTTAGCCTATTGCTCGAACTTTCTGTACTTGGCGACAACATTTTACGGTATTTTGCAGCTCAAGTAGCTGACCAGTCATGAGCGGGAGATTGAATGAAATAAATCGAAAAAATACGGTGATATGTTCAAGAAAACAACATACGAAGGCCTGGGGTCCCGCACTCAAATATTTTGATTCGTCGATGTGATGTAAATTTGCTACGTGCGGTCACGGCTAAGTTTTATTTTAGTCCTATTGAGTCCTCCAGTCGCATTTCTTGCTTCCTGGCCTGATCTGTTTGTATGTTTGACTGTTTGTCAGTAACATAAATCGAAAAGTTATGAACGGAAAGTATTATTTCAGTCAAAAAGCAGAAATGACCATATTTTGGTGCAGATAAAAAAGAAATTTATCGTTTCAGAATCAATTTAAATTTTTCGTGAATGATGCTGTGCTTGTCGGAGATGTGCGCTCTCAAATAGCTCTAATTTGTATTGCATTTCATCATAAATTTCATAGATACAGTGTAGTCTACGATCTGACCACACACAATATTGGCAGGGCGGGTGGAAGGACAGCCTCAAACGGGGCAGCATTAGCTATAAGCAAGTCTCATTAAGAGGACACAGATTACGTTCCATTGCATTGTTCCATACGCTAGCAAGTTTTTTTTAGTCTTATAATAAACTCAGGAAGCGATTTTCTTCTTTTGGCAGAACAAACTATCGCGCTCACGCCTAGCCCCTCTACGGAGAGATCTACGGGAGCAGAATGGTGGTGCAACATTTCCACAAGTAACCTCTTACTTCACTTATCAAGCATTTTGCAGATTCAAGAAAACCTTTGCAGATCATTTCATCAGTAGGTAGAGAGCGACCAGCTACTCCATTAAATGTCTACCCATCACCCGCTCTAAAGGTTCTTACGTCAGCTGTACGAACTGAGCAGTGATGGTCACTTGAACGCTCGTTGTTATAATTTTTCTGCTCTCTAGACAAACCTTAATATGCGTTATAACGTATAGAGAGATCACAACAAACATAAGAGAGAGACCAGAGACGTCCTTACCAGTAATAGGCTTCCAAGGTTTTGTGGTGGCAAGCTGCTGCTGCTGGCGGTGGAACGGTGGACGGGTGGGAAGGTTGGCGGGGCGGCGGGCAGGAGGAGGGGTGGTCGGGGGCGACGCACCACTTGTGGCAGCAGTTGTGAGGTCATCAGTGCAGTCCGCTGCAGAGAACAACGTAAGTAACTACAGTATATCTAAAACAGATGATAATTCACGCAGAGCAGGACTGCAGAGCGTCTAGGCAGAGCTAATGCAAACCCAGGCGTATCCAGGACCTTGTCACGGCATAACCCGACACAGCCGTATGGGCCTTCTGCACGGGTGAGGTCATAAATTACATATATCTTCTTGCTGTTGTTGTAATCCTCATATTTTCGGAAAAGGTTAGTTCCCAGTCTAAAATGCAATTCTTCTTAGACTTGAAGGTGGGGGGGGGATTGATAAAAATTACGTGTTCCATTAGAAATTGAATTTCCTCAGATCGAATGGGCATCAGTCCAACAGCGTGTGGGCTATTTCATTCCCAAAAGAGACCGTTCACAACCTCGCTGAGGCAGCAAGCCATACGACTGCGTCAGGCTCTACCTTGACCTAATCCTGGATATGCCTATAAGCCAGGAAAGCTTGTCCATTTAGAACTTCATTTCTGTGACACTCATGACCTCACTACATAATAAGCGGTTGCGTGGCTTTATTGGAAGCACACTCAAAGGTATACGATTATATGAACAATCTACGTACTTCTACTGTCTCCTGATGACGCTATTGTTCTGGGCTCAACCCAAATACCTACGCCGTACTACGGTTACGGAGTCAGACGTACCACTCGTGTCCGACTACAACTCCTTTTATTGCCAAATTGGCCCACTTTTATCCACTACGACTTCTGGGATGCAAGTGTTCGACTCTAACACCTGCCCCTCCCAAAATATCAGACTTCTCAACCTGTTAAAAGCAACACCAGGTTCAAAAGACTGGTACACGCTTCAGAATAGCATGGGAACATTTGCGTCGCCGGCGGGGGTAGCGCCAGATGTGCATAGCAGTTACTAACGCACTTTTAAATGCGTTTCTGATGCAATGCCCTTAGAATCCAATAATCACAAGGCCTGCCATACATGACGCCATAGCTCATACAGTGCGTGATCGACTGCAATCGTGCCAACATAACCATATATTCGCAACGCCCATTGGTTGNCAGTTACTGACGCACTTTTAAATGCGTTTCTGATGCAATGCCCTTAGAATCCAATAATCACAAGGCCTGCCATACATGACGCCATAGCTCATACAGTGCGTGATCGACTGCAATCGTGCCAACATAACCATATATTCGCAACACCCATTGGTTGCAACTACGACAGTACTTGTATCAACGAACTACATTGTTAATTACAATATTGTTCATATCAAACTTCACAGAAAACAGCTTAGATGTAACCTGTCGTCAACAGGCGGCGTAACAACAAGCAGTGTCTGAAAATTTGTTACGGCAATACATAAGGTTCGGGTTCGGTCTATTTATGTGCTGCATGCCTTGCAGTTAAATGCCAAAAACAAAATAATGAACATTAAATCATTAATAGAGCTCCCACTGCCAGTAAAGAGCCTTTAGATGTATTAATGCTTACGTTCACGAAACGAAATTTTAAGCTAAGCCCCCAACACAGTATGGTTTTCGTAAGGGCTTGAGAACTTGTGATGCTCTGCTTCAAATTTCTCATGTGTTGCAGTTGGCTCTTGATGGGGGTCATGAGGCAAGGTTGGTACAGCTCGACTTCAGTGCTGCTTTTGATCGTGTGAATCACCTTGGGCTGCTCCATAAGCTGAGATTAATGGGTATTGGAGGTTCAGTTCTCGCGGTAATTAGCCAATTTTTATCTGACAGACGTCAATGTGTAGTTGTTGATGGGAAGAGGAGTGAGTTTTTGGATTTGGTTTCTGGTGTCCCACAGGGTAGTGTTCTGGGCCCTTTGTTNGGTTCAGTTCTCGCGGTAATTAGTCAATTTTTATCTGACAGACGTCAATGTGTAGTTGTTGATGAGAAGAGGAGTGAGTTTTTGGATTTGGTTTCTGGTGTCCCACAGGGTAGTGTTCTGGGCCCTTTGTTGTTCATTGTGATGGGTCTAGCGCTGATACCAAATCGAATCAATTCTTTTCAGTGTTGCTGCACTGCCAGCAAAAGTAATGAATAATTTTCATGTCAGAGAAAGAAAATAAGAGTGTCGTGCTCAGTAATTAGGATGCCGTGAACCCTGGTCTGGATGATCTTTAAAGTTGGCAATTGCATGAAGGAAAGCATAGTTAACTAGAATGCCTCGTAGCGTTAGACCTTCACCCGCGGGAAACGGAGGCATAAAGATAGTGAATATAATAATACCTGGCTCTTCAATAATAAAATAGGAAAAAATAGAACGTCCCCTGCTCCAGACGATCTGCCGCAGTGGAGGCAAATTCGCCCCGGTAGAGGAAAATTCAACGATGTCATTTTTTTATAGCCACAGCTAGGTCAACCCACCAAACTCCCTACAAAAATAATGAAGATTGCTGAACTCCTTCGACCACTAATTGGGCGGACAGACAAATATACAAATATATATATTTACTTTAATCTCAACGAAAATTATCACCTCTCTCACTTCGTTTGCGGGTGATAATGAAGCGGGATCAACACAAATTCTTCGCTATCATTTTATGACAGCGCGGGCACACCAGCAATAATAATAATTCTATTGTTTATAGATTTTAGCATGTAACAATGCTCGTCACTAGCTACATCACCCATAATAGCCACATCACCCATAATAGCCACATCACCCATAATAGCCACATCACCCCTACTCGCCACATCACCCCTACTCGCCACATCACCCCTACTCGCCACATCACCCCTACTCGCCACATCTCCCATACTCGCCACATCATGAGAGATATATATACGATTTTTCATTTCGTTTCCCTCATCGCCACATCACTTACCGCTGCGCATAAGCTCCATGCCCATGATGTGCGGCTGGACACCTCGCCCACACACGCCGTTCACGAGACCAGCCTCCTTGATGAAGACCCTGCCATCAGCAGTGCGGGTGCCCACGAAGCACTCGTGGGTGTGGGTGTCGGGTCGATAGGTCATGACGTAGAGCTTCTCTCCCTCCGACCACTGGCCGATGCATCTGTAATCTCGCTCTGTCGTCGTACCAAATATCGAGTTACATCGTTGGGCATGACAGTTGTAAGGGCTATTGAGTGGGCCTCAGTTAACAGCTACATAAAATAACTAAGCACTATTGAAAAAACTGCGCCCGGTAAGAGCACCAGGAAGGATAATACTACAAAATATATATACTTATATAAGTCATTGTCCTAACAGCAAAACCGATAGCAATAAAAGCACTAATGCTTGTAATGACAAAACATATCACACAAGGAGAGTCGTGA
This sequence comes from Parhyale hawaiensis, assembly GCA_001587735.2. NCBI lineage: Eukaryota > Metazoa > Arthropoda > Malacostraca > Amphipoda > Hyalidae > Parhyale > Parhyale hawaiensis. The sequence continues at coordinate 5,960,914 of LQNS02276927.1, read as the reverse complement.
GTAAAAATTTGACATCAACTGTTGGAAGAACTGAAATATATGGCATGCCAAGACCTTGCATAGAACGGCCCACAAATGCAACAAAAAGTATCATTACCAAAACAATCCATGCAAAAGAACAAATGGAATACAGTTGCTAGAAGCCGTTGAAATGGGGATGGAAAAAATATTTCCATTTTAAATTTCTGAACAGATAAATGACTCCTAAACGGGTGCGTCACAAAGTAAACGCCTATATCCCAAATCTACTGTACTGTGTTGGAAGAAATCCCCGAAGAAAGTCATGACACCGCCAGACTGTCACACACATTGACTCGTGCCACTGCACTGGATTTGTACCTGAGCTGCATCGCTTTGGTGGAGAAGCATTGCGCTCGTTACAGGATCTCAGAGTCCGGGGCAGTAAGCACATACTGGGGCACAGTGTGCACATGCCGCCTTAGGCAGCCCAGAGTATATTCCATAAGAGTTGGGATATTCGTAGGAACAGATCTGTGCTATACTCCTCTGACGAAGGTACACTGCCTGCGTCGGCCCAGCCATGTATGTACTGCTTCCTACTCCTCTACACACCCCAACCAGCGGTCGCACGGTCAAATGGTCAGGCACTGCGTTATCACACAAGCTTATTAAAGGTAAATGCAAGCGCTTCTTCTTTTAAAACATGTCTTATTACTGACGGTAGGGAAAATAGATCCGAGTTGCCTATGCAAGAGCCACCTTCAAACGTGTAATAAACAAGGCCACAAATTGAAAAAAAAAAAAAACTATGGAGCTTCAGTGGCATAGAACTCGTAGATATGTACTTTAGCAAACACAGAAACAACTGAAGTCGATTCTGTAACATTCCATTTGAAAATCAAAGTTTGCCCTGATGCTTTCTCTGTGGTGATAAAACTGTTCATATTCAGTGTATAAATTTCAAAGCCACGGCCTAGTTTATCATTATCAACTAGAGAACTAGAGTCTAGTATACTTAACATCAAAAGAGCCAATTGGGAGAGCAACATCAAAGAACACTTAGGTAGAGGTCCACTGAAAAAGAATAGGGTCAGGGAACGGTCAAGACATAGGTCAGAGTCAGTCGACTAAATCTGTAGGGCGATATGAGCTGATGATGGCAGTCGTGTCCACAGGATGCAATACACACGCCAGGTTATGGGTGAGGTGAATAAGAATGGGAGGGTGCAAGGGACCTACTAGCTCCACAGATACCGTTATTGCCTCCGCTCTTGTAGGAGACACTAAGAAGTATGTTGACGAGGTGAACTTTGGAGACTTCTCATGAAAGTAGATGAAGAACAGTAGCAAGTTAATTCCAATAGGCAAGAGTACCAAATATCCAAACACGGTGAAGACAGAACTTCTTGCACACACCTCCGAAATCCATCGGCTTTGTTCTTTGAAGAGGAGGAGGAACAGAGGACGACGCTTCGGTGAACAGTCTGGAGTCTCTATCGCCGGCGTTTGATGAAGACAGGCTGACGCCATGGTGCCTCGCCGAGTGGTCATCCGAAGTGTCAGGCCGATGGGGGTGAAGCGGTTTACTTTTGTCCAACTGACTGATCCTGTAACCGATGGAGCCAACAATGCTGGCGCTGTCATCGAGTTCCGGCAGTGATTTTGTCAATACAAAGTCGGCAGACGGCACCGTTGAAATTCTAATGCCACTTCCATCATGTTTGTCAGAAAATCTGTCCGTGTCTGTGTACACAATTGTGACCATCGACTCGGCAGGGTTCGATCTTGCTTCCGTAGCGGGTGTCGTAGGCGGAGTAGTTGAGAGTATTCTATTTCCACGGATGTTTCCAGCGGATACATGATCGATTGTAGGGGGAGGCTGCTTCACTGTATTCCTAGACTGCTGGGAACTGTGAACCTTACTAATGTCACCTTTGGTTACCCAAAATCCGTCTTCCGAGTAGTAACCAGTCTCGTCAGAAAGATAGGAAGGTCGTGTCTTCTTACGTGAGTCATTTTGGCGGTCAAGAGGGAAAGCTACAGTTCGCTGGTCGCTGGCTGCGAGTGAAGGATACAAGCTTGGATCTAAGTCGATCACGTCCAGTTTTCCGCTATCGAAGTCATCAGTCCTATGAGCAAAATTAGAATTATAACCGTCAATATTATCACTAGACATGCCTGTATTAAGAGGAACGCGCAAAGTGGAGTGAGAATGCGTATGTCGAGAAGTAGGGCCAGCACCAGGATGCGAAGACTGAAGCCTGCTATCGGTACGATCGCCCGGACGGCGTCCATTGGAGAACCGAGAACTCGAGTCCCTGTTTTGATTACTTCTAGAAATATCAGATGGTCTGTCTCGGTTACGATAGTTGAAAGAAGAATGTTGGTTTGAAGGGGAAAGAGGCACATCTACATTCCTAGGAAGATCAACAGACTCATGCAAAGTAGGAACTCGCCGATCCGTGTGGCTTCTCAAAGACGAGTCACCGCGGATTTTAAAACCCGTTTCTATTTCATGCGCACGGAGATGGGAGTGTGGAGCACGAGCGTATGTATCGATAGGTGCCGCAGAACCGTGTCTGTGAGTGGAATGATGGTGGCGACCACTACCTTGGTTGGGAGGCAGTTTCCTGTTGACAGGATAGTCATCAGCTAGTGGAGGGAATCTGTCAGACCCGGTATCATCATCAACTTCTGAGATCCAGGCAGCGCGACCAGGAGCCTGGCGGTTGGTTGCTACACGACCAGAGTCGTGAGTTATGGGCCGCCGGTTCTGAGAGCGAGTGGTGCTCTCACTAATGCGATCAGGCCAAAATGATATAGGTTGGTGAGCCGAAGGTCTCGAAAGTGAATTATTTCTTGCACTGGAAGGCCTAAAAGCTTCCCGATTAGTTTCCATATTATTCTCCAAGGGCAAAGGAGGAAATCTAGCACTCAAACCAGGATGCACTGGTCGAAAATTTGTTCTCTCAGTAGTGACTTCTGGTGGCTTAGAGGTAGTAGGTCGAGCATCCCACTGAAAGCTAATCATGGTCGTTTTGGCTTTGGACATCCGTGGGGCCGTAGTGAAGGGCTTCGGTGACCTCTTCACTCGCAGCGTCTTGGGTTCTCCAATGGTGAGCTGCGTCCCGATGACTCCGTTGCTATTACGAGCGCTATTGGTAGACATGCTGATTTCCTGAGGAATGGGCCTGTTCTGGACTGTACCGCCAAGAATGCTTACTCTGTTTTCGTTGGGAAGAAGGGATATAGTGCCAGGTACGGACCCTCGCCTCGCAGATCCTTCATTCTTAGAATTGAAATTAACGGCAGAGGTGAGCACAGGCGGAGGTAGACGAACGATCTGCCCCTCAGGCCCGTCCGAACTGACCAGAATCTCGGTGGGCGTGCGGGGCCGCCCCAGCCCGGACGAGGACGACTCGATAGGCAAGTAGCTGACCTGAATTTCAGGCGGTAAAGGTGGCGGCACAGAATCCAAAGGTATGGGTGTGTAGGGGGCGTCTCGTAAGAGGGTATGGGCGGGGGTGGGGGAGGTTTCTGCAACATGAAAGTCCAGCATGTTAGACAAATATACATAAGCTATGACGACAGTAACGTGCAACCACGTTGAGATTAAGCACAAAATCTCAGCAACGCACACACTTCCTTGCGGCCTACCTTATGAAGATGACTGAACGAGCAGTTGGTTATATCCGTAGCAAAATAAAAGTAATTGTTGGACAGCTCCAGTTCCTTCATGTGACAGTCACACCAATAAATTTCTTTGAATACAACCTTGGCAGCCTCTGCCCAAGCAAAAGTCCGTGTACAGCAATTTGCTGTTCAAAGTAATTATGCAAAACCACGATTGGAGGTTACCAAAGGTTTGTCATGCCAGTCCAACCTTCCACGTCCGTCCCGCGCGTTGGTATACAGCGGTGAGGAGGATTCTTAGTGAAACTACACAAACTCAAAATATTGAGTAAATCAAGTTTCAGGAGATAAATGTTGTATGCATTTCACAGCGTATAATTTATCGCACATAATTGTGTCCTGGGACAGCCATAGTGAAAATTTATACATACGAAACTGAACAGAAGATGATTTTGTAGGCAATTGCAGTCAGCGGAGAAAAGGGTCACTACTCGTTAATCAAAATAATTTCTAGATCATTAACTTAAGTTTTAAAAATAGAATTTATCTCTTGTTTATTTTCAACCTGAAACGTTCCCTCGAGTTACACGCCAAAAATACAGCATTTATATCGAAAATTATGCGATTGCAACGGATGAAAATCATTTCTTGGAGAAATTTTAATGAGCCAAGAAGCACTTTTACAAGAAGCACAAATTACATTTCACTCGTCTTACAGAGGAACACTCATGTTAAATTTACCCCCGATGAAAATTGCTTATATGGGACAGCAGCAGAAACTAACGCTTCCTACAGCAGGGAACCAAAACTATTCATTTGATAGTTCAAAAAGTATTGGATTGAATAATTAAAGGTTCGTGTGAGGCGAAAGTGGAAGTGGAGGACAGCACGAAGTTCGCTTCAAATATTACAGAAGTTGAGCAACAAATTGCTGATCTGGAAGTGGTGCCGCTGGGCATCAGCTTGTTTATATGCTTAGGTCTCTCTTACTGGGGTTCCATCACCTCGCTACGAGGGCTCAGCCTCCCGTAGCAATGCAATAGGAGAAAGAGGCCTTGTAGCGGAACAGCACAGGCTAAGTAAGGTAAGTTAAAAGTCACAAGTTTGCAGAGGCGAGGTGCAGGAGCTGTCAAGCTAAGCTGGTAAGAAATTACGGTGTGGGTCACAGGTGGATCAGTTTTCCGGCCAACTTAGCCACATTCACGCCAGGATGTTTTACTTTGCTACAAAATTTCTTTGTCCTTTGTATTCTTAGGGGTAAAAAGCCTTTGTAGCGAGGTAACACAACCTGGTTCAACGAGGATCTACGAACTGCAGCACACAGGCTACTAGCAACAGCACCTAAGTATTCACTACATAACATGCAAAACAAGCTATGCGCCAACACACAGAAAAGATAATGAGGCAATAATACCACACAAACAACTTACATTATGAATTTCAAAGACCAAACATAACTGCAGCACTGAGGCGGATCTAACCCAAAATTTTAGGGAGTAGTACATCTTATGAGCCATTATACATTATACTGCGACTTTTCGGGGCTATGAATGTCCCGGGAATAAATACAGAGCTCTAAATTATTTAAAAGTTTTTTGGTTTTGGGGGGAGGAGTTATTTTGGGAGGCCATGGCCCCTTTCTCCCCTCCCCAGACTCACCACTGCTGCAGTAACTGCAGTCATGTTTGGCTTACTTTAAGGCACTTCATTGCAATTATGAGAAAAGTAACTATTTGAGCTGTGGAACTTTCTAGCCGAGACACTGTAGCAAACAAAATAAAAAAAAGCACACCATAAGCATAACAGCTAATGAATATAAAAGCAAAGGATACACAAAAGTTAATGTACGTAATGTAGGAGCTTGAGATCATGCGCAACAAAAACACAAATTGCATTCTTTAAATGAAAATTTAATTTCCAACACAAAACAGAAGCACAGCGTCTCTCGAACATATCGTGCACAAGCTAATCCTACGCCTTCAGCGGTGAAAAATTGGACTGTATCGACTGGGAAGTTGACGAGACGAGCATAAGTTCAGACGTAGCCGTGAGTCACAAGAGCAGCAGACTCTGGAGCAGGAGAGGTTGCCCGAGATAGCCGCAGGTGGGCAAGAGGGCTTCAGACAATTCAAAAAGTGCCGAAGGCTACAAAAACCCGAGGATTGTTCCTGCTAATACGGAGTCACACGGACGTCGTTGGGTCCGCAGACGTAGTCATCAGCGTCCCAATGTTTTGTTGTGTATAGACCTGGGAAGTCTATAAACGGATGCTCGGTTCTTGTACGTTAGTATATTCTTCGTGCATTCTTTATACGTATATTCCTAATGGCGTATAATTATCTGATTAATCTCAACGAACTCCTTTTCATCATTTGTATTAAAATTTGTAGCGTGTATTTCAGCGATAAGGATGGTGCTCCATGAATATGCAGTCTGTTAAAGGATTCTCTTTTGTTGTATAATCCTAGAGGACTTCGTAGGTAAACATGCCGTAAGCAAGTTTTTGGTGCGACTGCCGCGAGTCAGTTCTTACTTAGATCGTCAAATGTGTTGTGTGGTACAGCGTACTCCTTAAACAGAGACTTTGGGAACAGAAAACTGAAGGAAGCGAGACTCCCGACACTAATAAATCTGCTGACGCCATAATGAATGACCAAAAAATGGGTAGTCAAGCTCACTTGGTAGTGCATTCAACCGTCTAACTTCATGAATTTATGTGGTGTTAGCCAAAGAAAATGTATTACTAACGTGAGAGAAACAGATACACTGTGCGCCAGGTCATCTTCAAACGGAGAGTCCTGACACCCAGACGATTGATTTGCCGGTCGCCGTCGAGAAGTTCCACAGTGCCATCATATGCAACTTTGAAAGCATTACCTGACTGTTCTTTGATGTACATATTATGTTTCAGTATTGCACCAGTTGTGCTAGTCGTTGCAACTAGCAAAGTTTCGTAATTTTTTTTTTTTAGAACTTGGAGTGACTTAATCAAAAAGCTGCGCGCCCTTCTGCTAGTTACCCGAACACAGCAACAGACTGGGACGCTGAGTCGTACGTTTGACGACCAAGTGGTGAGCAACCGCCTTAGCTGGAAATTTAGACGAAAGCAACAAACCAATGCAAGAAAAATTGAGAAGCTATTCAAGACTATGGCTTAATACACCAGACACGAATACTGCAGGCACGCCATGTCAGTTGGCTCAACGGTGGGCGTGCATGGAACCAGTACTTAAGGTTATAGAGAACAGTAAAAAACTAAAATAAGTTCTAAGGTAGAACAGATGAGAACCAATGAACATTCGGCACCTTCCTAGTTTGACACTGGCACTAAAACTGCAAGTAGCAGCAATAACAAATAGTTAGGTCACGTAGTCATAGAAAACGATTCAAGATACTGCATGAGTAAATTTTGCTACCCTCGCATTATCGTTAACAGCACTGTTACCAGTTGCACGCAAACACCACAGGAGCCAACAAGACGAGAACAAAATCGACATACCACTTTTGCAAGCAAGACTGGCGTTCTGAAGGCAAGCAACTTACGTTCGTAAGCAAGACTGGCGTTCCGACAACTAGTGACGACGTAAGTCATGGTGTCAGGCCTACGGCAGTTGGACGCGAGCAGGGCGCAGTAGCCAGGGGCGTCAGGGAGCTTCCCGATGAAGTTGCCGAGCAGAGGGCAGCGGGTGGGGGTCTCCAGTTCAGACTCTGCACAACAGTTCACTGTAAGCGCTACAACAGGCTTGCTGTGGCCCAAGTGCATTGCATTGGGGAGTCAAGACGCGAGGGTTGAGTTACTCAACATAACAGACCAGTGTGATGCGAGCAAATGTCCTCACTCCGACCACAAGGAAGAAAGCAGTGCGAGGAAGCGAAATGAGCTCACTGCAGCGGAATCTAGAAGTTGTCCAACCTTTTGGCCTGTTGACAGGGTCGTACCTTCTCAGGCTATCGACAGTAGCTATTTGACATGTTACGATACCAGTGCTACTTGTGCTATAAACGTCATTATGTGTACGCCATTTGCTGGTGTAGAGACTGCAGTGCGCATAAAATTAGCTTGCTGAGATTATAAAATTAGCTACGGCTGTAATACTTACAGCCACATCCAATTTAGTGGTGGCAGAAAACTTTAAAAAAAAGTATTTTGCCCAAACTGTAAATGCATTATAAGTTACTAGAGAAACATCAAACAGAAAGGCTAGCACCAGTATACAGTGTGTACTCACTGGCTACGGTGTTCCAAGACATCTGGTCGCCGAATTTGCCAGGCTCGCACAGGGTGGAGTCGAAGGTGTCATTGGGGTACAGACCTGCAAGTGACGGGCATGAGAATATCTTGCACGCGCAGTTGTGTTTCCTTTTGTAATGTACACGACTGCTTTGGAGGGGTTAGTCAGATGTTGGAAAATAGAGGGGCAACTGAGCTTATTCCCAGAGAGAAGCCGAGGCCTCAGTTCTGATGGCCCCGGGTTACCTACCCATAATGGACGTTTACATTTTCCAGGGAAGTCGATATAAGCAAGTTAAAAAAGATGGAACTAGCTGTATCACCAAGAACATAGCACACAGTTGCAGATAATGGAGCTGAAGAAATTCAACGGTACTTTACGTATTGCCATTTTTTTTGCTTCAACAGTTATCCAAACATAAATTTTGAAAACTTCTAAACAAGAAAAGTCCTTCTTCCAACAGCAGCGACTGGTCCCGCTAACAAGAGGACGACTTGAACTATTAGCATAGCAGCGCAGTTAGACATGGTCCGGTCAGCGCTTGGAATGATCCAATGGTGAGTGCCTTCGCTGCGCACATACACAAGTGTTATCACGACTAACTAGCTCTGTAAGTTTGGCGCAGATGCTGCAAAACTTGCAGCAGACAGTAGCAAGTAGAACGAACTGCCCAGTGTTAGCATCCGAAGCAGCTTTAAGACAATAAGCAGCTCCTCGGTGTGAGCACCGCTATACAGAATGAGACAGAACATCAGGGGCCGCCAGTACGTGCCCAGCCTCACAAGGGGCATAGGGTAGGCATAGGGCTAGATACATTTGGTTCGTACATCCTATGTAACGGGGTCTCATCCCAAGGATCTCATGGGTTACTTTACATCCAGGTAAGCAAGCAGGACAATTTCTTTTGTGCCCACTGTATTTCCTTCCTTATTTCCTATTATTACTGAGGACTTTGTTCTGTTATTCCACTTCTTTCCGACTCCGTGCATGGGCTCAATGCTTCCCCTGATGCACTGTATATCTCGTATGTCTTCCTCTATAACGTCACAGTAAGATAGGCAAACTTAAACTATTCTTTATAATAGTAATAAAACATACCCAGCATAAACTCGAGGACGTTGGCACTCCGCCGCTTGAGCCAGAGACAGTTGTAGCTCGAGTCGCCGCTGTACGGAGCAGACAAGGCGGTTAGGCATATTACAGACTTCTGCTATGGCTCACTTCCATT
>LQNS02276927.1:5867498-5900385 GCA_001587735.2 Parhyale hawaiensis | reverse complement strand
CTGTCCCTGCTTAAGATACGTTTGCCATCTTCTGCAACCCGGCCTATTTTCTGCCTATCACTTTCAATGGAGCTTGAGAGGACAACCAGAGCCTCCAACCTGGGCTAAATTCCGCCTATTTCGTTATGAGCGTCACACCGAACATATAAATATATATATTTATAAACACACGACGGTCATTCTTAGTATTAGATTAGATTGAAACAAATCGAACTTCATCATATGGCTCCTACGAAACGTCGACCAATGCCTGAAGTTGAAGAAAAAGGCATTGTGTCTCTACAAAAATAGGAAATCATTGTCGGAGATTTCTAATGCTATGGGAAGATATCGTAATATCGTACAACGTATCATAGCCAAATTTAGACAGGAAGGAAATGGTAAAACGTTGCCAAAGACCGTCAGACGTCCAAAAACCATCCCGAAAGAAAACAGAACCGTAGTGAAAGCGAGCATAAATGACCGCTTCAAATCTGCAGCTGCAATTGTTTGCGAGGTATAGGTGAGGTGTCTGGCGGCAAGATGCTCGCTTTACCATCTCAAAATCTCTGATTTCCCAGTAAAATAAAAAACTGAGACAACAGTTGGCTCAAGAACACGTCGTATGGTGGACTACAGTACATTTTAGTGACGAATCCAAGTTCAATGTGATTGGTTCTGATGGAAAAAAAGTATATTAGGCATAAAGTAGGTGAAAGGATATTTCCAAGCGCGTGAAGAAAACAGTGGAGAGAGGAAGAGGTAGAGTCATGGTGTGGGGAGTCATTTCTGCTGCAGGTCCAGGACCGCTTGCTTGCCTGTATGGTTCAGCAAATGTGGCTGTGTATAAGAAGCTACTTCGTCAGCATGCACTCTCATCTTTAAGAACTATAACTGTGCAACCATTCATTTTCATGCTGGACGACGCTAGCTCCTTGCCACAAGGCTAGGACAGTTGCCACCTTCTTGAAGGACGAATGGATGGCAATTATGGATTCGCCACCTCAAAGGCCTGATCTCCATCCAATGCAAGAACACGGCGCCACTGACTACCTATCTTTCAACGAAATCAGCTCCACGAAGCGACAAAAAAGGCCACTGCAATAGTCGGACCCAAATACATACAATCTAGTGTACAGCTCGTAAAAACATGTGGAACTAGAGCACTGTGAGAGCGCATACCTTCGCCATGCAAAGCAATGATAACGAAAACTTCAAATTGGTCCTGAAACCAAGATTTCCTTTTTATTACGCCAAAATTGAGTAACTTGTGCCTCTGGCTAATAAGAGTTTCTGTCATATTATTTTTGAAGACCCGTCCGTAACTTTTTGAGTTTTGTTACTGACAAACATAAAAATAAATATAAGTACAAACAGATCATCAGAAAAATTCAGTCACTTGCTCCAAATAACATCCCAACAGCTCCTACAAATTTCATAGAGATCCGCCCATAACATTTTTTGTTATGCTACTAAGAAAAAAGAAAAAGACAAACAAACAGTTGAATGTATATTCACAAAAGTTAAGCATTTGTTCATTTTGATATAGCAAACAATCTCTGTAAATTTCTTAATAATCCGTCCGTAACTTTTCAGTTACCTTGGTGACAGACAAGCACACAAACTCAACAAAAACTTAAATTCCTTGGCGGAGGTAATTATCAACGATTTATGTAAACTGTAGTACGGTACATTCAATTGTGAGTTGTAGCAATGGCCGACTTTATCCTGAATCAACAGAGAATATGTGTAGCCAGAGTTACATGTAATACATTTTTCCTGTTTAACTATATAGGAATTCATGTGGTGTGAACAATTCATCACATTAACGAAGGGGAAGTTTCATTGTTTCGAACACTGCACAACCTTAGCCCAAAATCAATGTCCGCTAGTCAGTTCGTCGCACTGTAATTCAACACGCGCTGCAATACTGGAAATTGTGTTTCTCAAGGCTGTGAAGCCAAAAGGAAGGTAAATAAACAATACACTCTCTAAGAACAATTATTGTTAGACTGGCAGCTGACCAAATATTTTCTCATCGTTCCTCAATCGCAAATAGCGATAAGTCAATGTCAAGAAAATAAAAATGAACAATATGTAGTCTTAAAAATAAGACGAGCCAGAGCACCTAGGTAAGTTCAAAGATAGAAATGAAACAATGGTGAAAAACAAAGCAGGAAAATAAAAGCAATGGCTGAAGTATTTGGGACGCCAGACAGCGCAGGGCGCACAGCACCGCAAGCAAGAGACAGGAGTAAAAATAGCAGCGAGTTGCACCACCGCAACATGGCTGCTAATGGTTCCGGTCATGTTTGCTGCTAATGTCACACCAGTAATGTACACAGAGCTTCCACCACACGTGTAGATGTTGTGGGGACATGAATGTTTTTAATTCAAAAGACATTTTTGCACCCAACTGACGGAGCCAAGAAGGAACATGTGGCGACAGCGACGTACAGACTCCGCCCCCTCAGCTGATCGCGACTTGTCCTAACATGTTGCCGGCGGCTGAGGACGTCGCGGTGCCGGCGGTAGCACGGCATGCTGGGCCAGATCAATACCTCATTCCTGATGGTGGTAATGGCTCTTGAGCGAGGTGCTCTGCCTCTACACCGGGAAGGAAGCAACGTTGCTTGAAGGAAAGGTGCTTTTCGCTAAAAGAATCAGGCAACCGGATGTCACAAAAAGCAGGTCTACAGTTTCAAAATAATAAATATGTACAGTATCAATAAATGTATAACATATCTAACAATAATCTATATGCACATACATATGATACACTAGGCAACACCTACATTCAAGTTTTAATCAGAGAGTAGCATCTTTCTTATGGGCCAATGCAACGAGGACGAAAAGGTGCAAGTATAACTAAACTATAAAATAGCCCCACAAGGCCTATAATGAGCCATAAGCCGTAGGAGGCGGGAGTAAATACGCCTACAGAAGCAAGCACTGCAGGGATGGTGCACCATAGGGGCACACATGGGACGGAGGGAGCTTCAAAGCATCGCAGAGGCAGAGTGCGTGGGCGTCTCGTCGAGACACTCACAGTGCCAATGGCAGCTCTACAGAGGACCGAAGCCTTTATGGGCACTATACACAAGATCGGCTCAATATAATGGCTCCTAATACTTTTCCTTTTCGACATTAAAGCTTGGAAACCGGGCGATATCCCACGCATTATTAAGAACCAGTCTTGTGTCATCTCCAACAATCAATTGGACGAAGAGTTGAAATCAATGGGTACTATGACTAGTATCCAAAGCCACTTCGAAGCAAGGCTACGCGACCCCCATACCAAGGTTTCGTAGCCACACGTTGGGGCTCCTGGCCCAGTGTGTTCTTGCAATATACCAGATTTTTTTTTCATCTGTTCTGTTTCAAAGCAACTTCAGCCACTTCTTTATGTTGCTTTCCTTTCTTAGGTAGACATGAGGGAGGCGACGGTACAAGTCGGTCGCTGCCCTCAAGCGCGGACCAAAGAAGAAGAGCGCGGTGTGTCGTTGCGGTGACATCAGTGGCAAAGTTTACAGAAGTGCAGGCACGTGTGACCACAGTGGGGCCTCCATATGGGGCCATCGACAGCCTCTGTAAACACGACGCCCAGGCCTAGATACTTGTGAAGTTGGTCACCGCTGGTCACGGTGCTTACATAAGGAATTTCTGAGGTGTGTCGACACGCGTGGGCAGTGAGGAACACCCTAATGACGCAATCCCTAGGAATTGCAACTATCCTGATTCTGAGAGTCTTGCTCGAGTTCCAGTCGACAGGAGCATCGTGTCCGCTGCGAAGAAGTACCCGCCGTACCAGTCCGATAGTGTATTAGCATTACACATATGTATCGTGAAAGCTCAGCTCCCCTTGGTGAAATAAATGTACTTCTCGGACGGATCGTGTGAAGCTCCGCCACCTAAGTCTCCTAAAGTGAAGCTCGCCATCTCCCAAATATTTCTAAGTAAATATCAGGCCATCGGAACAGCTTGGGGAACGGATCTTCACATGATCCGTTCTTTCGTTCTCTGACAGAACCGCTGTTGTCCAAAGTGTCTGGCAAGGCACGAGCAGACCGGACCCTTGTGTTGAGCTGCTAGAAGACAGCAGACTTGCGTTGAACCCACGACAACAGGGAACCCATCTCAGCCTGTTACGACAGCAAAGTACAGGTGCAAACGTACGCGATAGCTAAACAAAACTGCTACTATTATTTATGACAGACTCACATAGAGAAGGTTATAACCATGGAGCGTCGAACAAACCAAAGACGGTCGGAATACAATTACAGCAGGTGACTCGTGCAGTGTCAAGTTTTTGGCGTTCAAAGAGAGCGAACAATGAACAAACTTTGGCGCAAATCGTCAGTAGACGACGAGGTGCAGCACGCATAGCGGGCGACAGCGACCGTAAGTGTAGCGCATTACACGCATGGATGCGCATTGAGATGTGCGTAGACACCTTTGGGTGGAGATCGGCATCCGGCACAGCAAGTAGAAGCAACACACACTCATGTCATGTAACCAGATGTAGTACAGCCTGAATCGGTGAAAGCACATTATTTAAGTATCAAAAGAAGCGGAGGCCTCTAGGACGGAGTTATTCCCGTTCCCTAAAGGATCATGCAAACTTCTGGTTCCAAAATTATGGGGCAAGATTCAGTAATTTAAGCATCCGTTTCCACAACAGAGGCAATTTTGCAGAAGACGAACGAAGGGTAATAGGCTATAGGAATTAACCAATTGCCGAACTACCTATTTCCGAACAAACAGTTATATTTGATAAGGGAAAATAATAATCCCATATAATAATAACTGTTTGTTCGGAAACAGAGTTAGTTCGGCAATTGGGTAATTCCCTTAAAGTATGTCGACAGAAACGTGGAGCCCATGCGCGAGGGAGTTCCAGTGCAAGATCAAGGCGCATGGGAACAACAAACCGGGAAAGAAAAATAAGAACAAAGGAAAGTAACATCAATAGAAGCATGAAAGCGTAAGGAAGCAAAGTGGGCACGAGAGACAGACGTCCCGAAGACCTAGCTGGGGTCGTTGCTCCCCATTACATAGGATGGGAGAGCCTAACTAACCTAATCCTATGGCCTGTGGCCCATCCTATGCCTCCTGATGGGGTTATGAGGGTAGACTTGACAGCAAAAGAACACAGCAGCAGCACCACAGATCGAAAGCCACAATAAAGTCGTAGGTAGTTCGGTGGGGAACTTCAGCAAAGAGTGTCAGAGCGCGCCAGCAAGTAAGCAGAGCCTCGCTATTTGGAGCAGCCAGGTCACTTGCCGTCCCGCCCTGAGCTGAGGCTACACTCGGGGGCTAACACGGTCTGAAGTGTTTGTATTACTACGCATGGTGTCCAGCGACGAGGACTTTTAAAATTCCCTGACTTTTCCCTGATTTTGCCCGTATCTCCGTGAGTGTCAGTTGGTACATTTTCCTCTCAATTAAAGTGATTAGCAATGCGTTATACGCTCAACGGGACTGGAACCGTTACAAATCACCATCACAATATTAGGATTTAGAGTAAAATAGTACTAGACAGTCGTCCACCTTTCGCTGGCACTGCAGAACAAATAATCCTCATATGCCTCAGGCTCTGGGGGAACGCCACATTCATAAAGGTAACTTACCAAAATGTACACCATCCACTGCCCTGCAAAAATTCCTTGAGTATTTTGATTCTTAGTCCCAGAGTTTTCCTCGAGTGATTTTGTCCCCTGAGTTTTCCCCGTTCTCCAGACTGCTAGTCACCCTGTATGCACAGCTGTTAAGACAGAGGTACTTCTTTAGTAGTAGTAGAAGGATTACCCGGGCAACAATACAAGTCGCATCGCGCTGAATTCTCAGTGATTTTTCTCTGTGCTTTTCTGTCTGATGATATGGAGTTGAACTCACATGAATTCTATTGGTCTCAAAGTGGTCAGTGGGCTTCTACAGGCAGGAAATAAGGCGCGACGCATCTCAAACCCTATATGACATGGCTCTTCGCTCAGTCACGCCGCACAGGGCAAACAGACAAAAGAAGTAAAGCGAAGAAGACAATAAACAAACACCCAGGAAGAGATTCCCTTCCGCGCTCCCATGCAGGAGCAGATAGGAGTTCCGTGGTATGGGGTCGCTTACTACCATTCGGTGGCCACCTCGCAGTACAGAAGGGGTAGGATTGAGAACATCCCTAATTCTACAAACTAACGTCCTCAGCAATAACTCCGGCCAGCTGCAACATCCCCTGCGAAAAAAGCACTCGGGACAGCCCTTGGGTGAGTGAGGCCCATATATATTCTGACAGAGAAAAGGCCCGCCATAATAAACCTCTGAGGGCAGTCTGGGCAGGACCACATTAGGTCCTCATGCAACACGTTAAGATACTGCAACAGAAAATTAGTGTGGGCTTTCATCTCTACAACTTCAAGATCTGCCAAGATATTCTCCGGTAGGCCTTTCACTCTGGATCATTTGGATGAGGCCGGAAGTTTGCGGGTAGCTGTCAACACCAAAAACTACAGGCTTAAAGAAAAGCAGTGCTACAGCAGGGTGCCCGACATTTAGTGAGTGATGGCAATGCACGGGCACATTGGATACCAACGAAACCCAAACCGTCGCTGCGATGCAGTGCACAGCAGAAGAATACGGAGAGCAGCGACAGCGTTACGGTTCTGTGACAAGTGAGCGTGACGTACCGTGACGCTGCTGACGTTACAAACACAGTCTCACTGCGCCTTACACTTAGACATAACTGAGTACAACAGTCCCAACACTTGATAACACTCAAAGAGTAGATGTGCAGATGGACAAGACGTGCTGCTGAAAAGTTCCTAGAATACTTTCTGACAATGAAGATATTTGAAGCTCCTTCACAGGTCGGAGCTATGCAGCCACAGCAAAGAGCGGGAGCGCAGTAGGGGAATCGCAGGGAGGCGCAGGGTTTTCCTCCCGGGATCCCGATCGATAATCCTGAGAATTTGGGATTATTCCCGGCAACTTTAGTTTTCTAAAAAATACAATAATAAATAAATAAAATAGAAATACCGCGGAAATTTGTTCTAATACTTCAGTTGCTGGCAATGTAGCTGTTCAAGCAAAATAGACTAGTCATGGGGGAGAGAAGTTGCGGTTGCAAGGGTCTCCTGAGAGAAAAGTCGTTATATCTCGCTTTTTCGTGCGTGGTATACCCCGAAAATTTCTCCTAATCAGCGACATGGTTCAAGATTTATCATATTTGTACGATATCTTATTACTATATCTGAAAGTTAATTACACAACAGCTACCAGGATCTTTTTTAACTTTGCTCTTGCTCCGTTTGGCGGTTGGTAAAAAAAAAAACACGAAACGCTTCAGTGTCGGCATAGCGAACAGTTTAATAACATCACGGTGAAGGCGCGGTACATAATTATCCCCATAGTATATTTTGCAGAAGCTCGCTTACTGGAAAACTCAGAGATCGACAATCGCTAAGTACTTGCTATGACATTTCGATAATCTTCAGATGAAGTTCAGGTTTTGGTATGGACGCCACTCGATAGACATAGAAGTCTAAGGGCTATACTTTCTAACCAGCGGGAGAGCCCAGCTGCTGCGAGTTATCTCTGCAGTGCGTATGACCGTTGGAAGTTATTGTGGGCTTTTTAACATGCATAAAATAGTCACTCGAATAGGATATAAATATTTATTCTTTTAAGTTACTGTAGATTCTTAGTGTAGAATATTTCACTACTTTGAGGTATAAGTTTTTTGTGCATGGTGGAATATGCGTTGGTACAAATTAAAGTGTGTGCATCAAACACTTATTAAATTAATAGTTTTGAGTCTAAAGAGGCAATTGTAGAATGATGGAATTTTGCCAAGTAGAACTTCATTATTATAGAGAGAGAAAGCGGAAAAATATGCATCTTCTACCCTGCGGCACCTCCAGCATTAGCAGTGCCGAAGAGTGCCATAATTTTTTTTTTCAACATTTTAATTACAAAAGTAAAGCGCTGAAAGATAGTCGTTAATTATATTTAAATCTTGACTAAGAATGCGTTTAATATTAGAAGACTGCTAGGTATCTCTCCGTTTATAGGATGTGGTAGCCCGAACACTGCAGAACTTCTACCTAGTGTAGTGCATGTCGGCCATAGATATCGCTGCCGCTATTGGCCAGGAGTGTTTCAAAGTTGATGATGATATATACATATATATATTGGAACTCTAATTTTCTAATTAGGTACCTCCAACAACAAAACGTGCGCGAGGAAAATTGAAAAAATTAAGAAGATCAAAATTTAGAAATATTCCCTGGTCTTTAATAAAACGTGTATAAAAGAAGGACTCTTGCCTATCTTTACAAACATACATATATATATCTCATGAGAGACTAAATATAAGTTGTTATTACATCGATGATGCTTTAGTACCTAAGGGCGAATGATATTCGTTCCTGTACATGTGCCGGTAGACCATAGTTTCCTTTGTCAAGTGAAAAATAACAACTTTCAAAATTTCCCGGGATCCCGAGAATTCCCGGGATTTTTCTTTCAAAAGTCCGGAATTACAAAATCTCCATTTAGCACCGGGATTGAAAACCCTAGTGAGGCGCAATCTTCATATGAACGCTTGTCACTGCAGCACATTACCTGTATCGGACCTGTCACCACTGCAGTGTATTATAATTATTGTTAGACGAGATTAAATTAGACAGTGGAAAATAAACGAGCCATAGGATCCATTCCCGGACACAAGTCAAAGTCGAGGCTTCATCCACTCTGACCTAATGCCATATTACATTATCGGGGCTGAAGTCAACGAACCACAAGCATCCCTAGCAAAGCAAAAAAATGACCGCAATCCCTGCAATGCCGCAATCCCTGCACTCATGCGTACGATATCACGATAGCTGTCGAGGAAAGATCAACAGGTGATCTTAGTCTCTTTAACTTTTCTCTGGCAGCGGTACCTCGATCACATGCCATATCAAACTACAGTTAGAACGGAAAAAATCGCTTTATCGCAGAATTGACCACCACAATTGACCCCCTCCCCCCCACAGCTAAGGATTCCTCCTCCAGGAGTCGCACACTCTTATAAAGCCTCCAGGGCTTCCTAAATCCGTTTTCTTCTCTCTTCCGCTCCAACTACACTGTCTGACATCTGTAACTCCGCATATCAGCGGCTATCTATATATTAATACGCTTGTTCCTACCTACCTACCTGCGGTGTGTGTCACGCTTTTCATCACTAATAGACGGAAGGAAATTAGAGATTCGATGACTTCGGGAAGCTGGGTATCNTGTAAACCCAGCCAGGAGTTATACGTGCAGCCACAACATTTATACGAGAGAGTCCAGGACCAAAGAGCAACGATTGCAGGCGTACTGCACTTTTATATAGTATACTGGTTTTCATCTACCCGTTTCAGAAATCCGGAAACACACTACAATTAGCATTACACATGTGTCGAGAAATCTCAGCTCCCTTTGGTGAAATAAATGTACTTCTCGGACGGATCGTGAGAAGCTCCGCCACCTAAGTCTCCTAAAGTGAAGTTCGCAATCTCCCAAACATTTCTAAGTCAATATCAGGCCGTCGAAACTGCTTGGGGAACGGATCTTCACATGATCTGTTCTTTCGTTCTCTGACAGAACCGCACTTGTCCAAACTGTACGGCAAGACACGAGCAGACCGGACCCTTGTGTTGAGCTGCTAGAAGACAGTAGACTTGAGTTGAACCCACGGCAAGAGGGAACCCAGCTCAGCCGGTCACGACAGCACAGCGCAGGAGCAAACGTACGCGATAGCTAAACAAAACTGCTACCTACTATTATTTATGACAGACTCACGTAGAGAAGGTTATGAAAAAATAAACAGTTCCAAAATAGCACCGCAAGATATAAACATAGTGCGTGGAACAAACCAAAGACGGTCAGCATACAATTACCGCAGGTGACTCGTGCAGTGTCAAGTTTTTGGCGTTCAAAGAGAGCAAACAATGAACAAACTTTGGCGCAAATCGTCCGTAGACGACGACGTGCAGCACGCATAGCGGGCGAGAGGTGCGACCGTAAGTGTAGCGCATTACACGCATGGACGCGCATTTAGATGTGCGTAGACACCTTTGGGTGGAGATCGGCATCCGGCACAGCAAGTAGAAACAACACACTCTCATGATATGTAACCAGATGTAGTACAGCCTGAATCGGTGAAAGCACATTATTTGAGTATCAATAGAAGCGGAGGCCTCCAGGACGGAGTTATTCCCGTTCCCTAAGGGATCATGCAAACTGCTGGTCCCAGAATTACGGAGGAAGATTCAGTAAGTTAAGCATCCGTTTCCACAACAGAGGCAATTTTGCAGAAGACGAAAGAAGGGACATAGGCTATAGGAATTAACCAATTGCCGAACTACCTATTTCCTAACAAAGTTATATTTGATAAGTGAAAATAATAACCCCATCAAATAATAACTGTTTGTTCGAAAAAAGAGTTAGTTCGGCTATTGGGTAATTCCCCTATACTGTGGTATGTCGACAGAAACGTGGAGCCCATGCGTAAGGGAGTTCCCGTGCAGGATCAAGGCGCATGGGAACAACAAACCTGGAAAGAAAAAGAAGAACAGAGGAAAGTAACATCAATAGAAGCATGAAAGCGTAAGGAAGCAAAGTGGGCACGAGAGGCAGACGTCCCGAAGACCTATCTGGGGTCGTTGCTCCCCATAACATAGGATGGGAGAGCCTAAGTAACCTAATCCTATGGCCTGTGGCCCATCCTATGCCTCCTGATGGGGTTATGAGGGTAGATTAGACAGCAAAAGAACACAACAGTAGCACCACAGATCGAAAGGCACCATAAAGCCGTAGGTAGTTAGCTAGGTAAGGAACTTCAGAAAAGAGTGTCAGAGCGCGCCAGCAAGTCAGCAGAGCCTCGCTATTTGGAGCGGCAGGTCACCTGACGTCCCGCCCTGAGCTGAGGCTACACTAGAGGCTAACACGGTCTGAAGTGCGGGTATTATGTCCATGGTGTCTAGCGACCAGGACTTTTAAAATTCCCTGAGTTTTCCCTGATTTTGCCCATTTCTCCCTCAGTGTCAGTTTGTACATTTTCCTCTTAATTAACCTGATTAGCAATGCGTTATATGCTGAATGGACTGAAACCGTTACAAATCACCATCACAATATTAGTATTTACAGCAAAATAGTACTAGACAGTCGTCCACCTTTCGCCGGCACTGTAGAACAAATAATCCTCATATGCCTCAGGCTCTGGGGGAACGCCACATTCATAAAGGTATCTCACCAAAATGTACACCATCCACTGCCCTGTAAAAATTCTCTGCGTATTTTGATTCTGAGTTCCTGAGTTTTCTTCGAGTGATTTTGTCTCCCGAGTTTTCCCTGTTCTCCAGACAGCTCGTCACCCTGTATGCACAGCTCCACGGAGATTGGCACTTCTTTAGTAGTAGTAGAAGGATTACCCAGGCAACAATACAAGTCGCATCGCTCTGAATTCTTAGTGATTTTTCTCTGTGCTTTTCTGTCTGATGATCTGGAGTTGAACTCACATGAATTCTATTGGTCTCAAAGTGGTCAGTGCCCTTCTACAGGCAGGAAATAAGGCGCGACGCATCTCAAACCCTATATGACATGGCTCTTCGCTCAGTCACGCCGCACAGGGCAAACAGACGAAAGAAGTAAAGCGAAGAAGACAGCAGACAAACACCAAGGAAGAGATTCCCTTCCGCGCTTCCATGCAGGAGCAGATAGGAGGAGTTCCAGGGTATGGGGTCGCTTACCACCATTCGGTGGACCACCTCGCAGTACAGAAGGGGTAGTATGGAGAACATTCCTAATTCTACAAAGTAACCTCCTCAGCAATTACTGCGGCCAGCTGCAACATCCCCTGCGGAAAAAGCACTCGGGACAGCCCTTGGGTGAGTGAAGCCCATATATATTCTGACAGAGAAAAGGCCCGCCATAATACACCTCTGAGGGCAGCTTGGGCAGGACCACACCAGGTCCTCATGAAACAAGTTAGATACTGCAACAGAAAATTAGTGTGGGCTTCCATCTCTACAACTTCAAGATCTGCCAAGATATTCTCCTCTCCAGTAGGCCTTTCACTCTGGATCATTTCAAATGCATGAGGTCGGAAGTTTGCGGGTAGCTGTCAACACCAAAAACTACAGGCTTAAATAAAAGCAGTGCTGCATCAGGGTGCCCGACATTTAGTGAGTGATGGTAATGCAATGGGCCCAGCCGCGTGACATCTTGGATACCAACGAAACCCAAACCGTCGCTGCGATGCAGTGCACAGTAGAAGAATACGGAGAGCAGCGACAGCGTTACGGTTCTGTGACAAGTGAGCGTGACGTACCGTGACGCTGCTGACGTTACAAACACAGTCTCACTGCGCCTTATACTTAGACATAACTGAGTACTACAGTCACAACACTTGATAACACTCAAAGAGTAGATGTGCAGATGGACAAGACATGGTGCTGAAAAGTTTCAAAAATACTTTCTGGCAATGAAGATATTTGAAGCTCCTTCATAGGTCGGAGCTAAGCAGCCACAGCAAAGAGCGGGAGCGCAGTAGGGGGGATGGCAGGGTTTTCCTCCCGGGATCCCGGTCGATAATCCAGGCAATTTGGGATGATTCCCGGGAACTTTAGTTTTCTAAAATAATAATAAATAAATAAAATAGAAATACCGCGGAAATTTGTTCTAATACTTCAGTTGCTGGCAATGTAGCTGTTCAAGCAAAATCGACTAGTCATGGGGGAGAGAAGTTGCGGTTGCAAGGTTCTTCTGAGAGAAAAAGTCGTCATATCTCGCTTTTTCGGGCGTGGTATACTCTGAAAATATTCCCTAATAAGTGACATGGTGAGTATGTAGATTAGTCGATTCAAGTTCAAGATTGATCATATTTGTACGATATCTTATTATTATATCTGATAAGTTAATTATACAACAGCTACCAGGATCTTTTTTAACTTTGCTCCTGCTCCATTTGGCAGTTGGTAAAAAAAAAACACTAAACGCTTCCCAACAGAATGATTCAGTATCGGCATAGCGAACAGTTTAATAACATCACGGTGAAGGCGCGGTACATAATTATCCCCCTTAGTATAGTTTGCAGAAGCGCGCTCACTGGAAAACTCGGAGATCGACAATCGCTAAGTACTTGCTATGACATTTCGATAATCTTCAGATGAAGCTCAGGTTTTGTTATGGACGCCACTCGATAGACATAGAAGTCTAAGGGCTAAAGTTTCTAACCAGCGGGAGAGCCTGCTGCGAGTTATTTCTACAGTGCGTATGACCGTTGGAAGTTATGGTAGGCTTTTTACCATGCATAGAATAGTCACTCGAATAGGATATAAATATTTATTCATTCAAGTTACTGTAGATTCTTAATGTAGAATATTTCACTACTTTGAGGTATAAGTTTTTTGTGCATGGGGAATAAGCGTTGGTACAAATTAAAGTGTGTGCATCAAACACTTATTAAATTAATAGTTTTGAGTCTAAAGCGGCAATTGTGGAATGATGGAATTTTTCCAAGTGGAACTTTATTATTATAGAGAAAGAAAGCGGAAAAATATGCATCTTCTACCCTGCGGCACCTCCAACATTAGAAGTCCCGAAGAGTGCCATATTTTTTTTCAACATTTTAATTACAAAAGTAAATCGCTGAAAGATAGTCGTTAATTATATTTTAATCTTGACTAGGAACGCGTTTAACATAGAAGACTGCTAGGGATCTCTCCGTTTATAGGATGCGGTAGCGCGAACACTGCAGAACTTCTACCTAGTGTAGTGCATGTCGGCCATAGATATCGCTGCCGCTATTGGCCAGGAGTGTTTCAAAGTTGATGATAATATATACATATATATATTGGAACCCTGATTTTCTAATACCTCCAACAACAAAACGTGCGCGAGGAAAATTGAAAAAATTGAGAAGATCGAAATTTAGAAATATTCCCTGGTCTTTAATAAAACGTGTATAAAAGAAGGACTCTTGCCTATCTTTACAAGCATACATATATATATCTCATGAGAGGCTAAATATAAGCTGTTATTACATCGATGATGCTTTAGTACCTAAGAGCGAATGATATTCGTGCCTGCACATGTGCCGATAGCCCATAGTTTCCTTTGTCAAGTGATGAATAATAACTTTCAAAATTTCCCGGAATCCCGAGAATTCCCAGGATTTTCTTTCAAAAGTCCGGAATTATAAAATCTCCACTTAGCACAGGGATTGAAAATCCTAGTGAGGCGCAAGCTTCATATGAACGCTTGTCACTGCAGCACATTACCTGTATCGGACCTGTCACCACTGCAGCATATTATAATTATTATTAGACGAAATTAAATTAGACAGTGGAATATAGACGAGCCATAGGATCCATTTCCGGACACAAGTCAAACCCGAGGCTTCATCCACTCTGAGCTATTGTCGTATGACATTATCGGGGCTGAAGTCAACGAACCACAAGCATCAGTATGAAAGCAAAAAATGACCGCAATCCCTGCAATGCCGCAATCCCTGCACTCATGCGTACGGTATCACAATAGTTGTCGAGGAAAGATGAACAGCACCAGGTGATCTTAGTCTCTTTAACTTTCCTCTGGCAGCGGTACCTTACATGCCATATCAAACTACACTTACTGTAGAACGGAAATAATCGCTTTATCACAGAATGGACCACATCTCGACTATTTGGCTATAAATTTCAGTGAAAATTGTACAGAAAGTTAAACTTATGATGCTTATAGTGTCTGTAAATTTTCAAACGACTAATCGTACTGGTTCTAGAAAAATTATGGTATTTTGTTAATATTACTAATTTCACTGAGCAGCGGTATTAGCTTTTCGCCTAAAAAAACACAAAATATTCACAGTTTATATCACCAAAGAAGCAAAAATGAAAAACACAAATGAGAAAAATATGTATTCAGCAAGAAATCATTAATCAAAGTTTACAATGACTGAAAAAATCTTATAATATTAGCCAACATGACCCCAATGACATTTAATAACTTCAATAATCCTTGAATCCATGCAGCCAGTTAGTTTCTTTATTATAGAAGGTGGAAATGCTCTTGCTGCTGCTGCAGTAACAGCATCCCACAAGACAGATTTTGTGTTGTACTGCCTTCCATCTGCGTAAATTTCCCTCTTCAAAAGGGCCCAAAAGTTTCAATTGGGTTTAGATCAGGTGAGCACGGTGGACAAGCCATCAGTTTCTCTCCATGGAACCCCAAAGAGTCTAGAAATGCTGTGGTAGTACGGGCAGAGTGAGAAGGCACATTATCATGCATGAAAATGAAGTTTCGAAGCAACGAATGGGGTATGTCAAAAAGCCATGGGACCAAGGCGTCCTTTAACAGGTCACAGTATGATGCAGAAGTAATTTTCAAGCCCTCAGGTACTCTAACCGGACCTACAAGTCGAGCCCATATCATAACATCCCCTCCCTGTTGTTGACGTTTTACTCGTTTATGACACTCACCTCCAGGTAGCACCCATCAGGTCCATCAAGGGTTGCCCGCCCAGGTTTCGTCGGTGAAAAGAACACTCATGTTGATCTTCATGTATTTCTCTGCCCATTCCATCCTCAAAATTATATGTTTTGGGGTCAGAGGAGGCAATTCCAGAGAGGATTTGACAGAAGCAATACAGTGAATGATATAATTTCTTGTGGTTTTAGGCACTGCAGGAAGCCCAGCAGCAGTGAATATTGATTTCTTTGCTCGGGTTTTTTTCAGAGCTGACGAACCACATTTCTCATGTCTCTATCAGTAACAGTCCTTGAATGCCAAGTATTTAATCGTTTTTTCCGAGGTGATGGGTCCTTCTAGAAGAATCTTGTCCCTGTGTCAATATGAAGTCCTATTTTACGGGCAATAACATGAGGAGAGGTGCATTTAGCAGTTTCTTTGATTATAATTTCTTTCTCCTCGTTAGTTAGAGCTTTCCACGTCCCACTTTAGGAGATTATGCAAGAAGCTATTCTCGATCACTTCAAAAAGAGAAAATATGCAAAAGTTGTCAATTAGAAGACACAGCAAAATGTAAACAAACTCAACAGTTTTGCCATAAGATGTCACGACTTCCCTGCAAGTTTCATGAAAATTTGATCGTGCAAAAATGAGATACGGTCAATTTTGTGCCAAGACTATTATTTCCGTTCTAAGTGTAGTTTTACAAAGCGACACATTAATTCTTTCTCTAAAAAACGTGAATTTATATAACAATTGTAATTTTTTCTTCTCTGAGGCCTGTTTCACTACTCGATCGGTACTAATTTTCCATCTGTTATATTTCAGAATCACAGTGACAGGTGTGGATACAAAGGAGAAACAATTTGTAGACAAGGTACAGTAACACATAATCATGACAGATGTCATGACGTCACTGACGTAACTCTATACAATAGTAGAGATTAGCGGGCAAACCGGAGAACGACAATCGCGCCATGTTCCTGATTCGGACTGCACTTTCATACAACAAGAAGTGAATTCCGCTGTTCCTCTCTACATCCCCCTAGATTAGTTTTGACTATACAAATAGGCTAAAACAGCTTCCCTCAGGCAGGAAAACTCTCTCTTGGCTCAAACTTTGCCCATAGTTTGAACATCACTGGGTATGAATGGAGAGCTTAGTCCGCCCATCAGATGTCGCAAGTTGATTGATATTCTCCAAGTAACCAAGTTCAACTTTGCTGTTTGGGCTGACATTCCTAGCCGTTCGGAGCTCGACAGCGTATCATAGTAAATATAAGAGGCAATACCGAGCTGGCGACTAATAAGCAACAAAAGAGACGGTTCAGAGACAAGCTCACACGCGGTAGGTACTTAGATTAGAATGATGCATGAGTAAACTTGGAA
Organism: Parhyale hawaiensis; assembly: GCA_001587735.2. Lineage (NCBI taxonomy): Eukaryota > Metazoa > Arthropoda > Malacostraca > Amphipoda > Hyalidae > Parhyale > Parhyale hawaiensis. The sequence goes on along the minus strand of LQNS02276927.1, from coordinate 5,883,531 downwards.
AAAGGTATGCAACGTAAGAAAGGAAATAACAGACTAGGCAGGCAACACGGATCGTATTCAGATAATTTTAACTTTCCACTGTTTTCTTTATTTCCCGATTTAAGCATAAAAAATATGAAAACTCGTTGTTCTCGACATGTCTTTGAATAATTCCGGCATACGTAAGGTCGTGGTCTGTATTACGACAGTAGGATCAGAAAGATGTACTGTTTTAGATTCAACAAGGCAAAAGTTTAGCCAACCTTTTACACCAAGAACAGAAAAGTGCATCGTAAGGCAATATGCGTATCGTAATGAAAGGATGTACGTGCATATAATAAGTTCAGTGCCGTACAGCTTCCTGGTGGCAGTCATGCGCTGCTGCGCCCGCGTGTATTGCAAGGCACAATCATAACGGGGCAATATATTAAGGGTATCGTACCGTGCAGCCGGTAGTTATGGTACCGTACGACCTAATAATAACGGAACAACAGCTTCGCGGTGCAGCTATTAGGCAACGAAAATATCTTTGTGCACTGCGCTGGTGAGGTGGACCATGAACGGTGCCAGGATAGGTCGAGTCGAGGCCACCCAACAGCACTGCAGTCAGTCATGGAGCTAGTAGCAAGCACTAGGAGGCTGAACTAGCGCGGGGACCAGGAACTAGGAGGCTGAACTAGCGTGGGGAGCAGTCACTAGTGAATACCGGAAACTTTTGTAGTGAAAGGGACACCGCTCCAGCCTATACGTGCACCGCTTCCCAGCTGGGCGCTCAGAATAACTTGTCTCGATGATCTCGGTTATTATAATTATAGCCATAATTTTACCAACGTATCCACTCAATGAGTGATCAGTACAGTGCAGACTCTGTCGTTTTATATAAGCTCAGTAGGAATATTTCAACTCGGCATCCCTGCCGGAAAATCTCGTTCGGCTCAGTGCGCTACTACTGGCGGGAAAAAGGCGCAAAGGACTGAAGAAAGACCCTCAGGTGGACTGCTCCTTTCGAGGCCCTCCACAAGAGAGAGTAGAAGAGTCCCGCGCACTAGGTCGGCTATCTCGATCGACAGCCCACCTCGCCGAAGGCAAATACAGAGAACCTAGCAAAGCTAACAAATTAACCTTCTCAGCAAGAACTGCGGCCAGCTGCAACATCTCCTGCCGAGAAGGCACTCGGGACAGCCCTTGGGTTCGTGAGGCCCATATATTTGTGACAAGGAAAGGGCCCGTCAGACCATACCACGATCCAGCCCCCGTACGCATCCTTCAGTAGAGAGATCATTGGTGCCTCGCGACACAGCAGCTGACCAATCAGTACCGAGCTGGACTGCTTGCAGCGCTGCAGTAGCTCATCAGTCAAGAGATGCTGGCGCACTCGCCAGATGTGAACCACCTCCTCCTCCTCCTCCCTCCGACCCCCTACACCGAGGGACCGCGCGAGCGTGCTTCCGGTGAGCGCACGCCGCCACACACGCCACCGTACACAACACTGCACCCCAAAGTATGCTGATGCGCTCATCAGAGCATGCGCAGAAATCGTAACAGTACGCCACTAAAGTTGAAAATTGAAGAGGTTTCGTACACTAATGTTCAGCATAAAACCTGCATTACGCTAGTTTTTTGCGCGTATCTGCACCATACTCTTCCTGTACATCACTGACCCGCCAATGGTATGCGACACATTTATTTGCACACAATTACACGGCGCACGTAACCCACACATCATACCTCTGCTGCACAGCGGCACCGCTGCTGTGCGCCGCTCCGCCGCGGCACAAAAAGTCCGCACATAGCCGCAGGCGCGCGGCGGATGCGAAGTTTTTCAAGGCAAAACCGCGGAAGCGCAACGCCGCATTGACGGATCCGGAGCACTGATAGCCTATTACTGCGTTAGTTTAATTGCTGCACTGCATTAGCAAATTAGGCACTCATTATTGCATTAGTTTAGTTGATGCACTGTGTTATGGGCTCTTTATTGCATTAGTTTAATTAATGCACTGAATTATGCGCTCATTATTGCATAAGTTTAATTGCTGCACTGCATTAGCAAATTAGGCACTCATTATTGCATTAGTTTAGTTGATGCACTGTATTATGGGCTCTTTATTGCATTAGTTTAATTAATGCAATGAATTATGTGCTCATTATTGCATAAGTTTAATTGCTGCACTGCAAATTATTGCAATAGCAAATTATGGGCTTATTGTTGCATTAGTTGAATTGCTGCACTGCAATTCGCGCAATAGCAACTGCACTGCAATTAGTGCAATAGCAAAATTATGGACTCACTATTCCATTAGTTTAGCCTCAACTTGACCCATCCGAAATTTACAGTAAAAAGTGCCCCTTCAATTCAGTCAGTGAAGGATTCATTTCTGAAAGCGCCTTCAGTTGTACCACCGTAGCCGCAACTCAGGCGATTCAACCGTGAATTTCATTTTTATTATTACGTCATCACTGGGAATATTTTATCTCGGTATTCCTGCCGGAAGAACTCAATTTGGCTCAGTGCGCTACTACTGGCGGGAAAAAGGCGCCAAAAATAGAAAAAGACACCAGTGGACGGCTCCTTTTGTGACCTTCCACACGAGAGACTAAAGATGTCCCGTGTACGATGTCGGACGGCTCTCTCGATCGACAGCCCACCTCACAGAACAGAAAGGGAAAAGTACAGAGCCTACCTAACGTTACAAAACTAACCTCGTAAACAGGAACTGCATCAAGCTGCAACACCCCCTGCGGAAAAGGCACTCGGGACCCTTGGGTGCGTGATGCTCAAATATATTGTGGCAGGGATAGGGCCCGCCAGAATATACCCCTGAGGGCGAACACTGTTACAACTGGCACTGTTTCACATGGCGCAAATGGCACTCGTACATATGATACTGCTATACATGACACTGTTACACAGGACACTATTACACATAACACTATTACACATGACACTATTACACATAACACTATTGCGCATGGCACGGTAACATATGGCACTGTTACACTTGGCACTGTTACGCATAACACTGTTAGAAATGATAATGTTATAAATGACACTGTTATAAATGACACTATTATGCATAACAGTTACACATGATACTATTACACATGGCACTGATACAAACATGACACTGCTACACATGACACGGTTACACATGGGGAACAAAACTGCCCAGAACCCGTGCGTGAAGAATGATTATCTACCATAAGAATGAGCTCATTATATAAATACTAGAGTAACTAGAGTGCTAGCGCTGTCAAAAATGATAGCGAGAATTTGTGATGACCTTTCTTTACTGAGCAGACTTTCGTTGCTAATATGCGCTACAACGGCTAACTCAATTCATCATAAGAGAAGAGAGCTCTCTGTTTCAATTCATCTGAGCAGCACACGCCTTCCTCCCCTAAGGTGACATGAAAAAAAAAAAATAAATTGAATCAGGAGGAAGTGAAGCATCACTGAATTTATTTAAATTCTAGGCTGCGTTTTCTTTCTACGGTACGATACGCTTTCAGGACATAGACATTTTTACTCGGTGCGATAGCTGTTTCATCCAAGGAAGAAAGCAAACTGGAAAAATTTACTCGGCTTCTATTGCATCGTGAAAATCACCTCTCCTGTGGTTCGCTATGTATCTAGTCAATTTGTACGTCGCGAACTGAGAGAAAATAATATACAGTACTTCATTGTACGAAAAAAGTAATAAAAATTAGACTCCATGGAGAAGCTGTAAATATCTTCACTGTTTAGATTTTAGATTTGGCTGAGGAAGAAGCTCATTCAGTTATACAAAAAAAGGCTCCAATTTTGGTCATCTTCTGCAACTTGATCTAGTTTTCGCTCATCGACCTACATGAAAACGCAACATAGCTAATTACAAAATCTGTAACCTCTCCTTTTTTCGCCGATCTATTTCTTTAGGAATGTGACACGAAAAATACAAATACATAAATACAAGACGGTGTTTATTATAATTGTATTGATATTTTTTCTATATTCTATATGGAGCATTGAAGTTTTAATGCCACGGTATCTGTGACACACGAGCTCGCCTGCATAAGCGTGTTCGTCCAGGTCAAGGTGACACTGTAAATGGCACTTGGCTGCGCTATAACATATATTTCATTTTTGAGACAGAAAATTGAAATTTCATTTGCGAAGCCCACTGAACTTCTGAAGAGTAAGAAAAAATAAGACAAAGGACATTTTCATGAAGTGCTAATTTTCTGCCGTCATTTGATGTTGGGTGGCACTCAGATGCATTCCAACAGAGAGCTCTCTTCTCTTTTGACAACTTGAGTTGGCCGTTGAAGCGTGGACATCCTTCAGAAGCCTAGTTTACAAAACTGTGATCAAAGAAGAAGGGTAATCATAAATTCCTCGCTGTCAAATTTGACACAGCGCGCGGGCACTCTGGTGTGTGAATCTTTATGTAGCTAACTCCGTGAAGTAGCGTAATTGGGAGGGGAGAAGAGATGCCTTGGCCATGGAAGTTACACTAACTTCGCTCGAATTAACTCAAAACCCGCGGCTCTTAATGAAGATGCAATTTTTTTCATATCAGATGCACTGCGACTGACTACCTTCATGTCGCTGGAAGAAGACTAGCGACTCCCTGGTAACTTTAGCAATAATAAAAACGAATTACCTTTTATTTAGAACAATGGCTTCTCAAATACGCCTACAAGTGCAGAATAACCCATACTACCCTTTAGATTGGGCCCAGTGACAAGAAGGGAGGCCACGCACAAGGAAAAGACACGGATACACTCAGCATGCACCTGCACTGCAGAATAGACTGGCATTAAGCAACTCGTTCTCACACAAAAACAAAGATACTAATAGAAAAGAGAGTAGCCTTCGATCAATTCGCTGAAATCCTAAAGAGAATTGCCAGCGACTCATGCTAAGCCCTCTACGCTGTGATTGAAATTCACTTTTTCATGTGTTAGATCTACATTCATAGGGACGTCTAGCTTTGGCAATTTCCTGAAGCACTTAGAAATTTGACTCAGTAGATGGTTACTTCAAAAAATCAATGAGAAGTCGGTATTGGACCTTAATAACTAGAAAAAGTTACCGCTTGTTACGATAATGCATTACACTGTAGGACTTAGCCCTGCAGTAATTCCTAGGGTCATCCGCCCAAGCAAGAAACTTTGCCAAAACTGAGAACTTCAACTGCGTCCTCTGACTATAGAAATAAACCCGCGTATCAATGGTTCAGCAGCCCAGGCCAGGTGTGCCCTCAGCCACTGTATCTGATGGCAGCACTTCCGTTGTGACAGGACGTGAAACTGTTCTGCAAAACCGACTATAGGTGCTCCGGTAGAGCTTCCGTCTGCAGTGCTTTATACTACTCAACTAGGTTACTAAATGTCACGAGGATAACAGTCCACAGTAATCACAATCTTGACGTAGGTGCTACGTTGACTTGACTGGCCTCAAGAGTCCTAAGGTAACCAGTTCTGTGGCCGCCGATGTTGCGAGGAAACAAAGGCTTCTTTCCAACACCGCACAGAGCGACGCACACAAGCGCACACACGCACATGGCTCTGTGGCAGATAAGGGGAACCAGGCGAGGGCTAAACGAGGCGCTGCAGAGGGAAGCGACTCGAGGTGTACCGATACTATCGGTGGTATCGGTACCCGATGTATCGGCGATTTCTTCATTTTCTTGTGGTATCGGTAATGGCAAAAAAGAATGAAATTCGCCGATACCACAGATACGTTTGGCAAAATGAAAGTTTGAACACAGTGGGTAGGACGACTTTTACTACCTAACGTATCCGCATGACTGAGTTTATTCATTTACAACAAGCTTATATAAAACATCCGAAAATGGAACTACTAATCTGTAAATAATTTATAGGGTCAGAAATATAAAAAATGAGCAAGCGAAAATAGCGTACAGGCGGCGGCAGCTACCAGCGGTGTTATCACTGAGGCCGAAAATATTTGAAACGCAAAAGCTTCTTCAAGGCTCAAATTGAGTCGGTTTTTAAAAAATCTACTATGGCTGCGTTAACTGCTGATAACTGAGCAGAAACTGGAAAGTAGTTGAATGATGGCGCTCGACTATTGTTTCGTTTATTATTACTTTTACTATTGTTACTTTTACTATTGTTTGGACCAGCCTTTACTTAGCTACCGTAGTTATATTTCAGTTTTACCACCGTAGCCGCAACTCAGGCGATTCAATAGTGAATTTAATTTTATTATTACGTTATCAGTAGGAATATTTTATCTCGGCATTCCTGCCGGAAGAACTCAATTTGGCTCAGTGCGCTACTACTGGCTGGAAAAAGGCGCACAAAATAGTAAAAGACACTCGAGTAGACGGCTACTCTTGAGGCCTTCCACACGAGAAAGACTAGAGACGTCCCGCGTACTAGGTCGTCTGACTCGTCTATCTCGATCGACAGCCCACCTCACGGTACAGAAAGGGAAGAAATAGAGAACCTACCTAACTTTACAAAACTAACCTCGTCAACAAGAACTGCGTCAAGGTGCAACATCTCCAGCCGAAAAGGCACTCGGGACCCTTGGGTGCGTGATACCCAAATATATTGCGGCAGGGATAGGGCCCGCCAGAATATACCCCTGAGGGCGAACACTGTTACAACTGGTACTCTTCCTCTTTTTTCAACTTGCTTAGGTGCTCTTCAGTGCTTAGGTTTAACGTTATTCTCGATCTACCGTAAGTTAGGCGTGTTTGATTGACCACTTCTAGCGAAATAATGTAATCCATTTTGCCAGCCTCAACAGAAATTGAACTTTGTTCTTGAGAGTAAGTAGTTGAATGACTGGACCGATGTTCAAGTTCAGTATTATAGGTGTGTTTGCTGATCGGCAAGTTTAAATCGCGTTACAGGCGATAGTACCATTTTTGTTATGATTGTGCTTCTGTAACGCGACGCACAAGTCAGCAAGGACTACATCGCTGGACGGAAAAGAAGGGACATGGAGTGTGTCTGGAAACACGTGGTACCTATGCACGAGGTTTCTCACACACACAAAATTAGCACGCATACGAAACAGCAACTCGGGACACAAGACGACGAACAGAAGCACCATAATTAAAGATGGAAGAGAGGGCATGAAGGATGATCTCCCACAGGCCTTAAATGAGGCCATCATAACCTAAGCAGTCCACCTGGAGACGCGTACGTCCCAACTCTGCACAGAATAAGTGGAGCTATTTTGACCCTATTGCCCATTCCATGCCCCTGAGGGGGGAGGACGATAGAAGCGAACTGATTATGCTTGAATTAGGCAAAATTTGAGTCCTGTGGAGCAGACTTCTTACATTTTGACCATCTCACTGGCTGTTGGTTTGACAGTACTGAGTAAAACTCTCGTTTATAACTGGAATACGGGACAAGAAAGGGCTACTGCAATAAGCTTACGTCGATCTCATTGCGCCAGTCGATGACGGCTTAGTAGTAAACCTGTTAGGATCAAACTCATCATAGAGCTCAGGTTTCAGCCCTCTGCAGCACAATTGGTTTACTCTTAATACCTGAAACCTAATCCGAAGTAGTATGCAGTAATCAGGATTAGAGATTCAACCAAAGTTAGGGCTAACAACACTGGACTGAGATTAGATTCCTCGAAGTTGGCCCATCCAACAACCCCGGTATGTCCATTTTTTATAGTTTAGTAAACTACTAAATTGGCCCAACGAAGCCTTGAAGTACCTGCTATATAAACTAACGTTAACGTGTACATGCAAAAAATTCAAGTAACTTGTATATTTTGAAGCTAAAACATAATATCCAATAAAAGAATCACATTTATTCGTGAACATTCCCTCTGATGTTGCATATAAAAAGAGAAAACATCGGTATCGGCAAAGTATCAGAGATTGTTAGCTACGGTACATATCGGTGCACCACTGTACCTGTATCGGCAGCGAAAGTGGTATCGATACACTCCCGGCACTGACAGTGAGTGCTCCGTTCGGCAGGGTACACACGCGTGATACAGGGCACAGCACGTACACAGCCAATAGCACAGTGCAGCATAAGGCAGAGTACACAGTACAGAGCATACGAGTACATCCCTCACACGGGGGGCAGCACACTGCCGCTGTTGTATGCGCCGGTGTGGTTATCAGGAGCGGCGGACACAACCACGTGCGAGATTCCATTATCAGCAGGACAGCACAAAGTGTTCGCTTTGCGACAGGCGAAGGCAGAAGTCGAAGGGCGGAACAAAATGAACAACACACACGTAAGAAAAAAAAATATTAAACCTGATAGTACTAATAGACAGAAGCAAAGTAGAGTCAGGAGTGACTTGCGTCTCCCGGTATGGGGCGGGCCACCGTATGCGAACTTAACCCTGTTAGCCAGGCTGCGTTATTTTACTACAACAGTTCCGTGTCCCACTGTATTCCAACGGGAAAAGGCCTTTATGGTGAAGTAATACAGCCTAGTTAACAGAGGGTTGAGCCCTAAAACCTATGGTCAGTATATACTGTATGTGCACCAAGGGTTTTCTCTGGTACTAACTCGTCCAAAGGAATGCGACACCAAGAATGGTAGGCACACGTCGGTTTGACAAACACATTGTTATCTGAACAAGCACTCTAACAGCTAGAGGTCCAAGTTCCTTACAGTTCTGTTACGGTATTTATTTAGATTCAAAACGGTACCATAAAAAGTTTGCTAAAAATAATAAAGAAAGAAGTAAAAATATGATATGAGGTAGAAAAGAGAAAACAGAAAATAGGCAAATCTGACACGCGAAGAAATTCAAACAAGTACACATGTCAGAGCAAACAATAGAAGTTTGTCATAAGAAATCATCATAGAGGGCTCTTTTTACCTCAATGTGATCACTTATTCATCACATATCTTTGTGTATAAGATATTTTTCTCTCATGTTTTCTACCAGACATGATATTTCATCATATTTTTTTTGCATTTCTTTATCTTTTGAATTCTTTTCAACACCGAACATTTAGCACGCTGGCCGATATGCCTACCAAATAATTATGGAACATCGTGTCATAGCAAAACGGTTACCGATTTTTGGAAATCGTCTTAAAAGCTCCAAATCTGCACATATAAATGTATAGCCTTAGCAGTTCTAAGACCAAATGAACGAACTTTGGTGAACAGTTGTACTTGAGCCTTGCATCAACGGATCTGAGTATAGTTGCTGCCTAAATCTCCAGTAACGATATAGGTAAGGACATAGACTACATCCCACAGGACGCGGACAAAAGCTGCAGCAGCAGAAGGCACCCAGACCTGAGGAGTCCCATCGTCCATCAAGCACCCGTCACACCACCCGTCCCTTCCCTCAGCAGCCCCAAGTTGGCTCGAGTAGCAAACCGCAGCTCGTTGAGCTCCCTGCGCTGGAGGAGGACCGGTGGCTGCTCAGAGGGGCTGAGGAGATACATACCCTGGGAACCTCAGATGACTCAACACTTCAGGGCTGTAGACACTCGTGCGCGAATTGGCTTAGAGGCTAAGGCTGCGGCAGAATTTGCAGGGGATTACAATAAAGTTTCATCAACGGATTTCGTGATGGTTCTAAGATTTACCATGACGCTGTACATGACGCACATTAGAACGCACATACATGCATTCCTGTAGCGGCTGTGTTTATTCGCTGAACTTAATCTAGATTGAACTCGAGTAGCAATCTATACATTATGAAGCGAACACTTCCACTTCCGTAGAGAAACAAACCAGTTTTCGATCGGTTTCTACTAAAGGTACTCAGAAGCAGGCATGGCTCTGACTGCGAGCGTAAAGTTGAATTCACGTGACATGAAGTTTTGTGTTTCCCACAGCTGATTCTGAGCGGCCGCACGGATTACTGTGTCCGTTTAAACAGAAGAAAAAAATCAGTTCTACTTCTCTGCAGCTTTGAAGAGATATAGGAAATTTTACTAGTGGCACGTGTTAAGCTATTTGATGCGACAGCTGACATTTTACTACACCATTTAGTCGACGCACACAGTTATCAAATTTTCGTGAAACTTGCAGGGCAATCGTTACATCTTATGGCAACACTGTTGAGTTTGTTTACATTTTGCTCTATCTTCTGATTGGCAACTCTTCGCATCTTTTTCTCTTTTGGAGGTGAACGACAATAATAGCTTTTTGTATATTCTGCTGAAATGGGACGTGGAAAAGCTTCAACTAACGAGGAGGAAGAAATTATCATTAAAGAAACTGCTAAAGGCACCTCTCCTGATTTTATTGCTGGAAAAATAGGACGTCATATTGACACAGTGACAAGGTTCTTGAAGGACCCTTCACCAAGGAAGCACGATCAGATACTGGGCATTCAAGGACTGTTAGTGATAGAGAAATGAGAAGTGTGGTTCGTCAGCTACATAAAAGACCTGAACAAACAAATTTTTACGGCTGCTGGGCTTGCTGAAGTGCCTAAAACCACAAGAAATGACATCATACGCACTATTGCTTCTGTTAAATCCCTTCTGAAATTGCCTCCTCTGACTCCAAAACAAATAATTTTGAGGATGGAATGGGCAGAGAAATACATGAAGATCAACATGAATGTTCTTTCCACCGACGAAACCCGGGCAACCCTTGATGGGCCTGATGGGTGGAGTAAGGGTTGGGTGCTACCTGGAGGTGAGTGTCATCAAGGTGTAAAACGTCAACAATAGGGAGGTGGTGTTATGATAAGGGCTAGTATCGTAGGAGATCGACTTGTAGGTCCGGTTAGAGTGCCTAATGGCTTGAAAATTACTTCTGCATCATACTGTGACATGTTAAAGGACGCCTTGGTCCCATGACTGGATGACACACCCCATTCGTTGCATGGAAACTTGATTTTCATGCATGATAATGCGTCTTCCCACTCTGCCCGTACTACCACAGCATTTCTAGACTCTTTGGGGTTAGATTAGATTAGATTAGATAGGCGGCAGTAGACGAACCAAAAGGCCCATTCCCAAAAAGACACCGGGACTTACACCCCGGTCCTCTATGAGCTATTGCCATTATGTTAGTAGANCCAAGTTGCTCGCGTAACAAACCGCAGCTCGGTGAGCTCCCTGCGCTGGAGGAGGACCGGTGGCTGCTCAGAGGGGCTGAGGAGATACATACCCTGGGAACCTCGGAGGACTGAACGCTTCAGGGCTGTAGACACTCGTACGCGAATTGGCTTTGAGGCTAAGGCTGCGGCAGAATTTGCAGGGGGTTACAATAAAGTTTCTTCGCGATGGTTCTAAGATTTACCATGACGTTGTATATGACGCACATTAGAACACACATACATGCATTCCAGTAGCGGCTGCATTTATTTGCTGTACTCAATCTCGATTGAACTCGAGTAGTAATTTATGCATTATGAACCGAACACTTCCACTTTCGTAGAGAAACAAACCAGTTTTCGCTCGGTTTCTATTTAAAGTACTCAAGAGCAGGCACGGCTCTGACTGCGAGCGTAAAGTTGAATTCACGTGACTTGAAGTTTTGTGTTTCCCACAGTCGATTTTGAGCGGCCGCACGGATTACTGTGTTAAACCGAAGAAAAAATTAGTTCTACTTCTCTGCAGCTTTGAAGAGATATAGGAAATTTTACTAGTGGCCCGTGTTAAGCTATTTGATGCGACAGCTGACATTTTAGTACAATAATTTAATCAACGCACATAGTTATTAACTTTTCATGAAACTTGCAGGGAAATCGTGACATCTTATGGCAACACTGTCGAGTTTGTTTACATTTTGCTCTATCTTCTGATTGACAAATCTTCGCATTTTTTCTCTTTTGGAGGTGAACGACAACAATAGCTTTTTATATATTCTGCTGAAATGGAACGTGGAAAAGCTTCAACTAACGAGGAGGAAGATATTATCATTAAAAAAACTGCTAGAGGCACCTGATGTTATTACTGGAAAAATAGGACGTCATATTGACACAATGACAAGGTTCTTGAAGGACCTTTCACCGAGGAAAAAACGATCAGATACTGGGCATTCAAGAACTGTTAGTGATAGAGAAATGAGAAGTGTGGTTCGTCAGCTACATAAAAGACCTGAGCAAATAATTTTTTACGGCTGCTGGGCTTCCTGAAGTGCCTAAAACCACCACAAGAAATGACATCCTTCGCTCCATTGCTTCGGTCAAATCCCCTTTGAAATTGCCTCCTCTGACCCCAAGACATTAATATAAGCTTTTGATCAATGATTTCCTGTTCAATTAATATATATATTTCTCATTTGTGTTGTTCATTTTTGCTCCTTTGGTGATATAAAACTGTGAATATATGTATATATATATTTTTTTTAAGTCAAAAAGCTATTACCGCCTCTCACTGAAATTACTGTAGTATAATTGACAAAATAACATAATTTTTCTAGAACCAGTATGATTAGTCGTTTCAAAATTTACAGACATTATAAGCATAATAAGCTTACCTTTCTGTGAAATTTTCACTGATATTTATAGTCAAGTACTAGATATGTGGTCAATTCTGCGATAGAGCTATTGTTTTCGTTCTAAGTGTATAAGGACGCAGCAAAATACTTTGGACATGGAGGAGTGCGTGCGGGAGTCAGAGGACTGACGTACGAACCAGCCGCCACATGTGGGAGCTACTGAGCTTCACACGACAGCCACCGCACAAAAGCTGTGCCGTTTGGGCGACGCTGAAGAACAAGGAGGCTGGGGCAGCCGCAGCCACCGTGAAGGGGCAGACCGAAGAATGGCACTTGGACGGGCGGCCGCTGAGCACGGGCGGGCCGATACAAGGAGTTAATGGCAGAAAAAAAGGAAAAAAAATCTTTTTGCTGCTCGAGAGAGAACTGCACGAGGACACCACAGTAGTCGCAAAAGACCTCTACTGGGCCTTGAATAAACGTTGTGTAGGCTTACGTGGTGGGTTGCCATTCAAATATTCTGGTGCTACTGCGCTAGCTATAGCCTATCGTACACTAGGCTGCGTCATTTCCCAATAAGCGGTAACTAGGCTATGCGCGAGACCAAACTTCTGTACTATTTCTACCGCTACGCAGATAACAGCTTATGCCGGAAACATATTATACATTCGCACGAACAGCGTGTTACGAGGATGAGCAGCTCGCATGTCGTTCATGCTACGGTATCTATGCTTCCGAGTTGAAAAATATTTCAGGATGACGAGTGCGCTGCCTGCCGATTCTTGCTTCTAGTTGTTCGTGCGAATAAATGTGGGGCCTCGGCATAATTAGGGGTCGTCACTCGCCCAAAAGACGGTAATAACCACGACTATAATATGTTGGACATTTATGCTACAATGCCGCAGCCAGCTATGTGCACACGAGAAATTATCAAAAGGAGCAACATTTCCAAGTTTTCTATGAATATTTACAGTAGTGTTCATCTTTAGGTAAATGAAATGACGTTTAGGCAATTGCGTAAAGAACACGTGCTGCCAAGTCCAGCTGTTCTCAGTGTGCGTATCTACTTGAGTGGCCTTACAATAGCCGTGGTGCGGAAAGTAACACGCTATACACATGCCAGCCAAGTAACAGTAAAGGTAATATCCCCTATGAAGACGCGCTAACTACAGAGTACAAAGCGAACTATAAATACATGTCTACAGCGCTGGCTGTTTTAGAGTTACAGCCAACGATTCCACGATAGGAGACAACATTACATAGATTAATTTTGATTCAGTCCATTGAATGAAAAACATTTTTTTTGCCGCCTTCCGCGCGAGAAACCAATTTCCGTAAGCAACGCAGAATTCACAGATTAATTCAACACAAAACCACTGGTAGTTGAACTAAAAAAGTTTGAATTTACGGTTGCGCGCAGGCAAAATGGCAGGCACCAGCCCTACCCCGTGTTGGTTGGCAGACTTCCGCTACCCATCAGGTCACAACTGGGCACGGCGGCGACGAATAACAGTATGGTATATAAAACGCCTTGGACACAATGGAACCATGAAGTCATCGTCAGGGCAATGACAGATATTTGAGCTTAGATTAGCACTAGCATGATGACTATTGAATAAAGAATGATTATTAAAGAGACTATTTTTGATGCGTTCAGTGCTCCGTATATATTTCTACTTCTTCTCTCTGCTGTTCAATCAATACTTTACCTCTAGAGCTCAGTTTATACTTCATAGGTAGAAGAAAAATCCCCTCAGAAGCTGGCATTAAGCAGGCATTGCTTAAAAAAGGGTTTAATAGTTTCATTCTTCATGTTTTTTTCAGAAAAAACTTCGCCGACGATTACTGATCGTGAAGCAGCGATTACGGATCACTTGTACGACCGCGTGTCCAGCACTACATACACACGAACGTACAATATAATGTAAACTTTCCGTCAGACCTGGACACACATGGTGCGATCCGTCGGAGGGATGAGGAGCCGGCAGCACCGACGATCCAACTCCAGGTCCAGCATTAACTTATTCCGCAGATTGTTTTTTATTCTGGACGGCATTAATAGTGCCAAGCTTATGAGAAATAAAGGTTGAACTATGCGTTATGGGTCAAGAGAGAACTACAGTATACTCTACATGAAGACGCGAGCAGGTCTGGAAATATGAAGTTGAAGTTTACACCGCTCATTGTATAGGTTGCCGATGTTCGTTGGGACATAAGGGACATGACCCACTAAGCCACCAAAGTTACACAGCTCCTGGAACAAGTTACACCAAGTGACGTAACGTAACGAACTTACAGCACAAAATGATCGCAGATAAGATCAGCCTTGACATGACACGATATCATTTAACCGATAGTGCAGGCGGAAAGAGCACCGACTTAATTGGCCCGGGGCCGTGCGACCCACATACAGAAGCGAAGGCGAGGCTATAGTCATTTAATGAGCGGTCCTTTGCATTTCAGCGCGTTTCCTCGGCGCGAAATGATTGTTGAGAAACAGCGATAGTTGCTGCTGCACAATGTCTCTTTGGTGTCTTTCCTATTGGAAAATTAGCAGCAACTGCAGGAAATGGAAGTGGATACTTGCCGCGGAGGGGAACTGACTCAGCACTTCTGCGGAACGCTACAATGTGGGTATAAAAAGTGCTTATTGCTATATATAGGGTTAGAAACTAAGTTATTGCCGTTTTCTTTAACATTTTGGAATGCATTGTATTTTTCAATTATGGAATCTGTTTGTTTCACAAATTATATTTTCAAAACAATTGCAGTCTATTTCTCTTCTTTTCGAGTATTCTTGATTAATTTGGATTTATTTTCAGCCCACCAAAATAAAATATAAAGTGGAAAAAATTAGTATTTTTCGACACTTTCTTTTTGCTTTCAGCCAAGGTTCTAAGGCCACAAAAGCTGCTCACAGTACTTGCACAGTGTATGGAGAAGGTGCCATAGCTGAAAGAACCGCATGTAATTGGTATACCAAGTTCCAAAATGGAAACTATGCCCTTAAAAACTCACCTCGCCCTTGTCGTGCAGTTGAGATCGATCAGTAGCAACTAGCCATCTTTTGCATGACAATTCACGTCAAACGACAAAAGAACCGGCAGAGAAAATGGAATGCTCCCACACTGCTATGCAGAAGAATCTTCACTCTTTGGCGAAGGTTCAGAAGTATGGATCATGGGTTCCGGGTACTGTAAGTGACCGCAACAAATATTAACGAGCCACAATCTCCGCCGGTTTGCTTGTTCGTCACCGCTCAACTTATGGATACAAACAACGATTTTTTAGAGAATCTTTACTGGAAACGAAAAATGGTGCCTGCAGATCAAACTGCTATGCGCAGAGTTTGGTTTAAAACTGATGCAGAATTTAAGGGCTGGTTGATGAGTTTTTCGGTCAAAACTAGGTAGTTTTTACCAACGAGGAATTGAAAATTTTGTTGAACATTGGGAAAAAGTTGTGAACAGCAATGGAGGATATATTATTGACATAATTCGTTGTTATTTGTAACCAAACCTTTCACATACATTTAACTAAAAAGGCAAGGACTTAGTTTCCAACCGCCAATCGGTGCGCACAAGTTTTAAAATGAGATAAGAGTTTTTCACAAACAAGATATACATATAGGACAGGTTACATACGCCCTCAGGGGCATATTGTGGCGGGCCCTTTCCCTGCCACAATA
>LQNS02276927.1:5762079-5777935 GCA_001587735.2 Parhyale hawaiensis | reverse complement strand
CACTTGCGTCTGCAGCGTGTTCCACACTTGCGTCTGCAGCGTGTTCCACACTTTCGTCTGCAGCGTGTTCCACACTTTCGTCTGCAGCGTGTTCCACACTTGCGTCTGCAGCGTGTTCCATACTTTCGTCTGCAGCGTGTTCCACACTTGCGTCTGCAGCGTGTTCCACACTTTCGTCTGCAGCGTCTTCCACACTTGCGTCTGCAGCGTCTTCCACACTTGCGTCTGCAGCGGTTTCTACACATGCGTCTGCAGCGTGTTCCACACTTACGTCTGCAGCGTCTTCCACACTTTCGTCTGCAGCGTCTTCCACACTTACGTCTGCAGCGTGTTCCACACTTGCGTCTGCAGCGTCTTCCACACTTGCGTCTGCAGCGTCTTCCACACTTGCGTCTGCAGCGGCTTCTACACATGCGTCTGCCCAGCAGTCAGATGCCATCAGGAACAATTGTAGCGCTTCTGGTGTTACATTCCAGCCGCTATGACCATTTCTGTCATCAAGTCTGCCAACGCACCATTATCACATCAGTACACAACTTACGTCTCCCCTCCACTCACATCTGCGCCATTTCTGACCAGTTTTGTCTCCAAGTTCGCCAAAACAATCACCTCAGGAACTGCCTCTTTCCTTGCCAGACTCCCGAGCCTCGAGCAAAGTTCTCAGTTACTGACTGCAACCGTTGGATAAACCAGTAATCTCATTTTTAGAGCTGTTACCGAGACTAGCCGTGATACGTGACCCACGTACAGAGTACTGACCTCTCTAATGCACCTTAACTTGCTTTGCTCCAGCACTCCTCCTTTTTTCTGGGCAGCTGATGCCGCGGGCGTCCTGGCAGCTTCTTCTTTTACGTGTCTAATACGGAGGCGCTCTTAGCGCAACAGTGCTGATTAGAGGGTAGGGGTGCCGCCGTTCTAAGCGGACCAGCGTGAGGGGGCGTTGAGTTGTGATGGTAGTAGATGAAAAGTTTATTTGATATTATTGTAGGGCGTCCAAGCATAAACAATGTATCTTGATGGTGAAAGAGCTGTAATGATATATATGGAGGGTGAGCTGGTATATAACGGATTTTGGCACTTGAAGTCAAGTATTGATGTGCGTGGAAGGTGTCAACAAGACAAGCCAGCAAGCGTCCAAGTAGCACAAGAGCTACCATATTTGACTAAGCTGGCATCGTTCCTTTATCTAACCCACCCAGATGAAATGTCTTAAGGAATGAATTGGNAAACTAGAACGTCTCGTGGCGTAAGACCATCAACCGCGGAGGGAGCAACTTTCATCCCCGTCATTTTTGATCACATGCTAATCCTATTTAGTTGTTTTTGGCATGGGTCACATCCGGTGTGGGAACACCTTCGTGTATGGGTTTCCGTTTCTATCATCATAATTATGTCTTTGCCACTACCTCTGTAAGATCGCTGTTGTTGTGGAAGTAAGCGCTTAAATTATTCACTATAATAATAACAGGAAAAATAAAACGCCTCGACGATCTGCAGCGGTGGAGGCAAGATCAACACCGTCATTTTTGATGAGGTAAAGCGTAGGACTGGTTCTGCTAATATCCTATGATACAGGTATACGGGCTTAAAACACTTTAAAATAGTAGACGAACCAGTCCTTGGCTCCTAATCTACAAGGTTCTCGGCCTGACTGATAGCTTCATCATTGGCTACCATTCAGTACTAGGATGGTGGTGGTGGGTGGCAGAAACCGCCAAAACGCGCTTTACTATCGAGAAGACGGCTGAACGCTTCCGTAGAATTATTTTCCCCCAGTTTTAGTGTACGGATTAGGATTTCAGACCCGTTTTACATAGGAGGCACATGAGCCTGTCACCTTAAGAGTTTGATGTCGCCATGTAATATATAAATTTACCTACCGTGTCGCCTTAGAGACACTACCATCACTTCAAATATATATATGTCTGTATACAGGGTGTTGTTTTTTGTGCGGACAAATTTCAACCGTAGGTAGAAAATCTCAAAATAAATCGATTTTCATCAGTGATAAAAAGCCCACAACTTCTTCGTTTTCGAGTTATATTGACTTTTAAAAATTTAGAGCTTCAAGTTTGTTTGTACGTGCCCGCCAATGTTAGCACTAATTTTGATAGTTCAGCAAGTTACAGGCCCCACCAAAGCAGTCTAGATTATTTTTACAATAGAAACTGCAAGTATTTTATGGTTATGAAAAATATCTGCAGTATCAAAGTTAGCATTTAATGTAATCACACTACTATATGGCGGTCACTGCGTCGTCGGAGTTTACATCCGTGTTGCTAAAAAACCAAAAAGACAAGGATTGCTGCCACCAGATTTTATACCTCGTGTAAAATTTTCAGAGTGGTTCAGGCACCAGCGAACAGGGGATCCCAACTTCTCCAACGTAATTCTGTTCACAGATGAAGCGAATCTTACTCGCGATGGTGTTTTTAACGTTCACAGTAATCATCATTGCGCTCAAGCTTAATAATCCTCAAGTTATCAGCCCAAATAATCATTAATATCGCTTCAGTGCAAACGCTTGGGCAGGAATGTGGTCGGAAAACGTGCTGAACTATCGAATTTAGCGTTAACATTGGAGCGCACGTAGTATTCTACTTGAAGCTTTAAGTTTTTAAAGTCATTATAACTGCAAAACTCAGAAGGTTTAGGCATTTATCATTCCTGAAAATGATTTATTTTAAGTTTTTCTACCTGTGTTTGAAGTTGGTCAGAACAAAGAAAAAACACCCGGTATATATGTGCAGATGTGCCACCTATCGAAACCCGTAGAGGTTGTAAACTGTTGCTTTCGGTACTTAATTCTGTTTGTCTGTACTAAGTACAATAGCTGAAGTGGACAGGATAGACTTAGTCTAAAAAACGACGAAACATTTGTGTTAAAAAAATGCCATGTAAAGCTTGCGTCATATCGTTATCATATTTAGATCTATATGGGATAACCGCTGAAATTTTCAAGCTTTCTCTGAAATATTCTTCATCATCTTCGACCCTCCCACCTGATGAGCTGAGTTTACAGCAAAATGCTCCTCGTGGATAACAAAATTTCAACTAAATGTTATGCTTCTCATCTAATTCTTCAACATACATATAAATATATGTACTAGAGGGCCCGCGCTGTCATAAAATGACAGCTAAGAATTTGTGATGACCTTATTCATTAATCACACTTTGGTTATTACAACTGCTAACCTAATCACCCTAAGATGAGCGTTTACGGCTTCATTGCCGCTCAGTATCGAAACTTTTCTCCCTCTCTGAAATGGAGAAAATTCACTGGTTATTGCAGGCAGATCAGCAACGCTCAAAGTAATAGCTCCGCTTCGGTATTGTGGATACGGTAGGCTAGCCTGCACAGGTCCTATGGTTTTTTTGTTTAGCGAAAGCTGTTTTATCGACCAATGAACTCAATTTGGGTGATTAGATGAAGCAACGAAATCATCTGCGAGAAGAAACTATGAATCAAGATGCATAAGAAAGTCAATGAAAGCTTCAGATAACTTCAGGGCTGAGATTTCAACTTCGGTAATGCAAGAAGTTCATTTAGACTTGAAGTCGCCCGATACTTTGCCATAGATTCAATGTATGGAGAAGCTAATACTCGCACAAGTCAGACTAAGCCTGCGATGTCCTCTTTGTTTGAATTTCAACTGTCCCTGATTAAGAAACGTTTGCCATCTTCTGTAACCCGGCCTATTTTCTACCTAACAGTTTTCAATGGAACTTGAGAGGACGACCAGAGCCTGGGCAAATTTCAGCCTATCTGTTTTGTTAAAGCGTTACAGAAAATGATAAACAGATAAATAAATAAACAAACAACCCAACCGATAAATACACATCAGTCTTTATTATATTGTATATGTAATATATATATATATATATGTATATAGATAGATATAGTTACATCTTCCTATGGTAACCTCTCTCAATTTTGCAAGATTTCAAGAACTAAAGTTACCAAATTTGACCCTCTCACCTGATGAGCTGGAGATCAGCGAAACGCGCGTCGTGAGTATCAAAATTTCTTTAACTACTTCTAATCGAAATCGACATTTATGCCATCTCAAGAAAATATTTAGAAATATAAATGAAAATATATATTAGAATAGTTCGGTAGCAGCCTTTCGATTATACATGACCGGTTAAAGATAATTCTACATTGTAAATGCCGTGCATTTGATAGACGCGACCTCTTACGTAAGAACAGGGTAATTACATTTGCTTTTAAATTCTAATATATGAACCATTCAAATGAATAAAAATTATGTGGTGATGAATAACTGCTTCATGTAACAATATAGACATAGAGATCTCCAAATTATATTGAAATTGTATCTGTAGATAATATTTTCATGTGTCCAGAGCAACATTATGCAGGAGAGCTGCAATTGATGCCCTATTATGTAAATCTCTATTTATCATGTAAACACTATTTTTAAGCACATTTTAGGCTCTAAGGTTAAGGTATATGAAGACAACGTAGGTTTTCAATGAAATAAAACTTTATATCGTCAATGATAAAGCATGTTCATTGATATTTTGTTGCTTTTCTGCAACATTATGCAGTAAGGTGTTGCTCTGCTATCATGCTTCCTATATTTAAATTTTAACTTGTTCCTTCGAAGTTCTGTGATGGATACTCCATTTTTAATTCAAGTTCCCCGAGAGAGCGAGAGAGATATTGATAAATGCTATCACAGGATTTGTTACCACCATAATAGATTCTGGAATTGAAGTACCCGATACAGTGAGCTCAGGCCTTGAACAGGATGATGACTCAAATAATGAGACTGACCAATTGTGAATTAGTACAATATAACAATGCCATCACCTTGTAACCTGAGCCAGTGGAGAAGGATATGTTTTTGCAGCTAGTGTATCTGTGAGAAAGAAAGCTTTAAAAGCTAGGGCCGATTTTGTTAAAATTATAATAGATGATCAGGAGTGGTCCTACAGCTGATTAAATTTTGGTGATGATCGGATACTCAACTTGATGATCATAGACTCAACGTGATCATACACTCAACATCCTTGGCAGGAGTATATATGAGTACGTTCTAAGTGCGCAAACTTACAGTAACACGATGGATTTTATTATCAAAGATGTTGAATAATTAATATTTTTAGATATTTATTTCTTGTTCTCTACTTCAAAGATGTAACTAAGACAGAAGAATCATCATGTGTATGACACATTCATAGGAAGAACATATTGATGAACAGACAAAAGATTCTAACTATATACTACCTAAGAATTAGCATCACTCAATAGCATTTTCAGACCAGACAGTCTGAATCAAAAACATCGAATTTATCAGATCAGTACAGATGGCGTAAAATGGATGCCACATTAGTTCATTTAACTTTCTTGGGACAACATTTTCATAGGATCTGATCAAAAGCCATAGGGATATATTTAGCGAATCGTAGACAAAGACCTTATTTCACTGATAACCTAGCAAACACATTTGTATTACACTTTGCAAATACAACCAATGTACCAACATCTCATTTAGCACCAACTACTGCAAATATTATTGGTCAGTTCCTAGGAATTTTACTTTTATCAGGAGTTCCTAAAATTGCCTGTAGGCTGTTTCTGATGATATAAACACAGACGCAGATCTTGACCAAAAGGCTGGCTATATAAACATTCATCTTATGATAAAAGTGTACTATATTTCTTATCATCATCATCATGAAACAAATCAGTTCTATAATTTCTCAAAAGTTCACAGCATAAAAACTCTTAAAAGGACTATGCAATAGGACAGATTTTTTGTAGCTTTTTATTACTCTCACCTGCTTGATGTTGCTCTAGAGCAACATTTCACTATTTACTTTTTCATCCCTTCTATAACGTCAGTGAGGCACCCAAACATGAAACCATCAATGAAAAAAATTTTTCAACGTGAAACAAAAATTCATGCAGCAAGGGGTTAATCTTCTTGTACCGATATTTGACTTTGTGCCGATTCTTTCAATGTACTCCTATGTTTGAAGAGACTTTTCAGACTCCTCTAATTTATTGTAGTTACAGTTGAATACATTACGTTTTCTATTCTCTAACGCAAGGAAAGTGATCTGGTTCAGAAACTATGATATTCTAAGTAAGCAGTTATTAGTAACTACTGTCCCGAGCCGTCATTGTAAATGACGGCATATTGGGTTATCAATGACTGGTGCACGTGTGCGATAAATGACGGCAGTAAGTTAGCCCTTCAGGAAAACCCCCGCTGTCTCCTGTGCTTATTACTGTTCAGAAGGCTTCTTTATTGAAAATTCAGCATTCNATCTGAATTTTCTCCTATCTTATTCCCATAGAGCGTGACAGGAAAGATATAAATATATAAATAAATAAATAAATAAATAAAAACACAACGTGAATTATTATATAGTAGATGGCTCCGCCTCCCGCTCAGGCACTGCATGAACATTACAATTGGCGGCCGGCATCGGGCTGCGGACGCTAGCTTCTTTTGAAAAATTTAAGTTCCTATAACGGAAGTGTGCCCGAACAAACTAAGCAATCCACGTTTTTTACACGTCGCGACGAACGCGAGTAACGATTTCTTTTTTCAGTAACTGAAGTTTCTTATAAAACAGTCTCCACCTTCATGAGTATGAATCAGTACGCAACTGTTTGCATAAAAGTACCATAAATATGTTACATGGAAGGCGCAGTATTTCGCGAGAGGCAGTCAGGCGCAGATGCCCTGCTGCTGCCCTGCCGCTCACCTCTATCCATTCTGTTGCATCGCGGCCTGCGCTTGTCGTATTGCCGGTATTCTCGTTCGTTTGTTCCATCATGTGTAGACACTGGAATAATCTTGATGGCTCTGTCTTTGTTGGTGCGGGTATTGACTGCTCTAAGTATGGGAATTACCCAATTGCCAAACTAACTCTGTTTCCGAACAAACAGTTATATTTGATAGGGGAAAATAACAATCCCATCGAATAATAACTGTTTGTTCGGAAATAGAGTTAGTTCGCTAATTGGAGAATTATTCCTAATTTGTGAACAGAGTGATCCTGTGATCTTTAATTCTTTCCTTCTTCTCTTGCTGGGCTGGTTGCGTGGGAGTTGATAACCTTATAGAATTTCCTTCGTAGTCACTCCGCTAGTATGGAGTATTTTAATAATAACGAGCACTCTGAGATCGCATACCTCCGCCAAGCGAGGCAACGTCGCAAAAAATTTAAATTGGCTCTGAAACCATAATTTTCTTTGTGTAAACTCCAAAAATCTAAGCATTTGTGTCAATTGATGATTATAAAAGCATATGCAATTTTCCTGAAGATCCGTCCGTAACTTTTTGAGTCATACTGCTGACAAACGTTATGAAAAACATGAGTCAAACATACAAACGAACAAACCGATCTGCACCAAAATTTAATCATTTATGTCTTTTAACATTACTAACAACTCCTATAAATTTTATTAAGATCTCTTCATTACTTTTTGAGTTTGAGATGCTGTGCTAACCCGCATAAAATTAAAAACGGTGACAAACGAATGAACAAACGAATCATTACCAAAATTTGGTCATTTACTCTTTGTTAAATACCTAACAACTCATCTTTATTTCATAAAAATCCATCCGTAACTTTTTGAGTTATGGTATTGAGAAAAATGCGGCAGACAAACAAACAAACCAACTAACGGATGGACATATCTTCATCAAAAGTTAATCATCTGTTCCTCCTAACATACCAAACAATCCCTGTAAATTTCGTCTAAATCGGTTCATATCTTTTTGAGTTATCTTAGTGCCAGATAAAGAGCAGACAACAGACAAACACGATGAAAACATAACCTCCTTGGCGGAAGTAATAAATAATAATGAACAGAGGAGGGTTACCTGGCTAATGAAGAAGTAAAGCAGTAATACCGCTTCACCCGAAATCGTTACAGCTTTACCGTAACCAAATTCCGGCTGAAATTACCGATACCGAAACTTGGTCCATTTTCAAAGCGGTAAAGTTAAAATATTAATTATCACCCGCGAACAAAGTGAGAGAGGTGATAATATTATCGTTGAAGATTTAAGTGTATGTATATTTGTATACAAATATATATTTATATATATTTGTATGTTTCAAATAATAATGCTTATGCTTTCTTTAGCTGAATCTCTCCGTAGCAGTTGACACTGTCTGTCCACCCAAAAAGTGGTCGAAGAAGTTGGGCTATGTTAATGATTTTTTGCAGGTAGTCAGATGGGTTACCTTCGACGTGACCCATGCCAAAAAACTGGGAATAGCTGGCCATAAAAAATGACAATAAAATTTGTTGTCCACCCAAAACAGGTAGAAGTAGTTGAGCTAGGTTCATGTTTTTTTGCATGGAGTCTGGTGGGCTGTTCTCGAAGTGACCGATGCCAGAAAACTAGGATTGGCTGCCCATAAAAAATGAAAGCGATGAAATTTAGTCCCTCCGCGAGTGATGGTCTTACGCCACGGGGCGTTCTAGTTTTGAATGTTTTAGCCATTTCTGGTTCGTATTTCATGGAAAATTTGGTACGATCAGTATAAAAAAATTCTGCAATGCGATTTATTGATTAATGCCGCCAACAATAAATATTATCTTTTGTGCTGGCCCTGTTGCGTGACATCAGTCGGGTGTAGCTAGTAATGTGCCTCGTAGATATATGCGATGGGGTTCCCGACGTCACCGGAAGACTGCTGTTCTTAGCTGGTGGTTAATGAGACACAGGTAGTGGCAGATAGTGTACTGTGTGTTCGGTCTGAGACACAGATTATACACCGCTGGGCGTGGGGAAAGGGTACGTCCCACGT
Source organism: Parhyale hawaiensis (assembly GCA_001587735.2). Classification (NCBI taxonomy): domain Eukaryota; kingdom Metazoa; phylum Arthropoda; class Malacostraca; order Amphipoda; family Hyalidae; genus Parhyale; species Parhyale hawaiensis. The sequence goes on along the minus strand of LQNS02276927.1, from coordinate 5,769,133 downwards.
ATAATTCCACCTGATCTCTGAGCTGGACGGCATAGTCGCTAAGGCCTTTTATAGACAGACCGCACAAAGGGTGTAAGGGAGTTGTGCCGGCTAAGCTATGCCATGACACTATCATGCTTATATAATAAAGCGCTTCGTGTATTTATTTATATATTTCGTGTCCGCATCTTAATGAAATAGATGGGCGAAAAGTAGCCCAGATTGCAGATTTTTTAATCATGTTTTGTTTCGATGGAGATCGATAACCAGGTTGCAGAAGAAGGCAAGTTTTAGATCCTTATCCCTTTATTATCTCAGTGCATTTTTTGCATGAAACAGTTCCTTAGATCGAAATAACAAAGATATTTGTAGCTTCTGTTATCGCGGCGGTGAATCTTATTTTTATATCGTCACTTTCACCATCCATCAAAATATGTCCACGAAGGATAAATTGCGTAGCCAAGAACAGACGAAGCAATAATTTTTCAGGGAACAGCAGACTCAATTGATTCTTTCAGCTTGCTGTCTTCCTTTGATATAGAATTTTCGCTTTTAACAGAAAAGCTATATCCTTCGGTATCTGCAAATAAATTTAATTCAGTAGTGCTCAGCTGCTTGCTAATGTAAAAGTTTTTTTGCTCTTCTGCTAAGGTGGGGGACGACTGTGCTGCTATACATGAATTGACATTAGAGAGCATTCATATCTTACGTAAATTTTTTTGGCCTTTGTTTTGTATTCTCCAGATGCATATTGGCAACGAAAGTGTCCACTATATAATAATACACAGTTATTGGTCGCTTGCTTCGTGCCTGTATACTTGCTTGCTTCATTGTTGGTCCTTCCCTCCATCACGCTGTTAAAATTTAGATAGGAGAAAATTCACCGTCTGAAAAACAAATTAAGCTACCATAAAATTTCAGCCTTTCGAGGTACGGTAACAAATATAGCTTCTGAAACATATGGTGAAAAGTGGAAATACTGTATTTTCTGAATCTCCCTTCGCTTTGAAAACTAGCTCGGTACTTTTTGATATAACGATGGTTCTTCTTCTTCTGAGCGTGATAGATAAATGACGTTCGGTATCTTTGATAGAGCTTTTTATATTGTCGGGTGTAAGCTATATCGCATATTTTCTAAGTGAATTTTTCTTCTGGCAGTTTGAGAGGCTCTAGTTGGTTGGAGTTTTTGTTCCGTTCGTGCATTATTCATTTCGCTTATGCTTTCTTTAGCTGAATCTCTCCGTAGCAGTTGAGACTCTACGCTGAACAGACGCCTTTTTATATTCAATCAATTTAGGCTACACTACAGCCAAATTCCGCCCCTGAAGGTTTAATTTTCAGCTAGTATATATTCAGATTACGGTAAGACCTGAATATTTCTGATGAAGTCTTTTAACTGAACTATATTTTCTTAGTGCTACTCAACTTTTGACCAATTCCAAACAGATATCCGCGCCTTATCTTGCAGGGGAGGTGGGGGGTTGATGGATATTTGCTCAAGCAAAACTCATGGCTTCATGGCTGTACAACTTGCGTTTGAGTAATGAAAGATCACGCGCACAGGTATGAGACCTATTTTACAGCAAAACCTTTACTGGGTACTGGGACAATAAAAAGTTTAAACATATAATTAAAGCCGTCATTTTTGAAGCTGGACCCTCTAGAGTTAAATGACGACGGATCTTTAAAGATTTCTCGCTGCCATGTTTTACAGCGTGAGCACTCTAGTCCTGTTATAATAAAATGCTTCGTGTATTCATTTATTTTGTGCCCGTTTCATAACGAAATATTAGAAAAATAGGCCAGGTTGCTGATTTTGTATTATGTTGCGTAATCATCGAGATCGATCACCAAATTTCAGAAGAAAGCGAAGTGAGATTCCTATCCCTTTATCTGAATACACTTCTCGCTTGAAGTGCTCCTTGAAATTGAAACAATAAAAATATTTGCAGCTGTCTTTTAGCTGTATGCTCTTCGTTCATAGCGTATAAATTCAGTAGATGATCAACAAAGCGCACACGAAGTGATGATTTGTCACGGGTCAGTAGACGCAATTATTCTTCGAGCTTGCTGTCTTTTTTTGACGTAGCAGTTTTCGCTCCAAAAGAAAAACGTAGATTGCTGAAGGCTAATTCTGGGGTATCTAGGATACACCTCGGTAAATTTAATTAAATTTGATCATGTTTTGCTGCTTGATAATAAAAGATAAATCCCCGTATGTCACCTAAGGAGAGGAAGGGGAGGGGGGGGTTAGACGATTGCGCTACTTAAGGAATTGAAACAGAGAGCACCTATCTTTTATGACGATTTGAGTCGCCCTATCCTTCAGAAACATTTGCAACAAAGCATGTTTAATGAAAAAGGGTCTTCAGTAATTCCTCGCTGTTATTTTTGACAGCGCGGGTACTCTAGTGTATATTCTAATTCTACTGGATGCTCCGTCTGTATGCCTGTTTGTCCATGTGGCTGCACGTTATGCTTTTCAGTATTAGAGAGGGAGAAAATTAACTTACAAGAAGCTCTAATTTTTGCTCAGAGGAAGATCAACAATTACTGTGTTTCTTTTACTGCTTGAAAAACATATTCAGCCAGTTTGGAAGGAATGACATGAAGGTCATCTCACACGTATCACATCTACCACGTTTTTTTTACTTCAAAATAATTTTCGCTTTGGTTGTGGCAAATGACATTAATAGGGCCAGATACGCTTTGAGAGCACAGAGCGGGTAGTATTGAGTATATTTACTTTAAAATTATTATTCGAAATAAATGAGCGTCGGGTAAAGCAATACAATGACCTGCTGAGAAAAAAGGTTTACGATACTGTGACTGTTGGACTGTGTTATATAGCTATCGCATCAGACAAAGTAGAGACTTATAGGCTACCGATTAATGTCCACGAGTCCAGTAATAGTATAAGAAAAAAGAAAAAAATTAGTTTGCCGTTAAGAAATTGAAACGTATAAGATTATGAAGGGCTAAATTACCTGTAAGCGATGGGAAACAACGAATAGAAAAGACGTGCAACTACGCAGGAGAACAAAACGCTTAGAAAGGCGTGCAAATACACAGGAAAACAATAGAAGTACCGTCGTACCTATATGTACTTATCAAGACACAAGTGCGATCTCTTTGCTGGCAGAACAAATGCCAGATTCACAGGTGACATCAGACTACTAAGAGAGGTTAGATGAGGTGTAAGGTAGACGGACTGCGCAACGGTAGACAGGTTAAACGAAGACACGGCAAACAGTACTGTAGTTTGGACGAGGTGAGTTAAGCTAAAAGCGCTGCCTCAGGTCAAACTCGGGTAAGTGACTACAATTTTACGGTAGAGTTTCCACCGGTCTCGCTGGTTAATCTCAATCCTCGTAGGCCCACCATAATGTTCCTTTGTGTAGCATTTACAAGCACTTCAACTAAGCTAGCAAACTACAACTACATCTCATCTTATTTAACTGAATGGTATGAAATTTCCATTGAGTAATTTATTTTAAAAACTTACCATGTCTATTTACATGGTGGTCTCTTTGCGTGAAATAAATAAAAATATTTCTTCTATTTTAGTTGAAAATACAGAATTTTGTACTGAAATGAAAGGTATTTTCTTCTTTTATTTATGCATGTCGGAAGATTTTTGAAACTTTTATCTGATAATTTAGAAATTTTTAAGGTAATTCAAGCTAATTTGGTGATTTTCAGGTTAATTTAGAGTTTTTCCGTTTTAAAATAGCAGTACCGCTTCATTATTGGATTACCGTTACGCCGATACCCCTGGTATTTTTTTTTTGAAAGATTGCCGCTTTACCAATACCGGAACTTTGGGAAGCCGTTACCGCTTTACCGATATCGCTTTAAAGGAAAAATTACCTCTACCCACCTCTGATAATAGAGTAACTAGAGGTGCACCTTATGTTATTTACGATGCTCAGATAATTATATCGAGGTATTTGACCAGCAACGGTACAGTTGTTGCAGCCTTTTCTCCGAGGCATTGCCATCGTCTGGATGATAGAATGAATTTCATTCATCCTAAGCATAAAGTTCAACAGAAGGTATTCAACTGGACCAAAGACCCTTGCTTTACGACTCAGTTCATTGCTGTAAAACGCAAAAGTGTAAATTTCTCAGCTACAAAGACCTGAGATAAGCTATTCAATGCTGTCACTTGCAGCGCAATTCATTTCATCTATTGAAACGTAGGGTGAACATTTTCCTGTGTACGCAAAACTGCCGCACTTTTCATGCTCTCTAATGAGAAGCGGCGACGGAGCAAAGAATGGAACTTGCTGCTCATTAATTGCTTATTTTTGAAGCGCGTTTTCTTCCCTTGATTAATTCCCGCCAAAAAGAGATTTTATTGCGTTATGGAAGACGAGTAAAGAGGTGGATCGTTCTGGAAACGTTGGGGATGAGGACCTGACATGGAGTTATTTTCAACAGAGCACTGTTATGATGATATTCGTTAACACTGTTTATCGAAGCGCATGTAAGCAATATATAAGATCTTCTCTGTTTTGGGGCAGGCGAATTTTTATTTTTACTATTGTCCGACCGCGCCGCGTCTCCACTCGCCGGAACGGCTTAGTTGCCCTGCAACATGGGTGGCTGACACACCATGAAGCTCTTCCGCTGCACAATGTCACGTTACTGGCGCGCATTTGTTGGTGGTTGAGTTACCCCTGCAATTGCAATTTTCTGCTTTTATTTCTCACAATATGTGGCCCATTGTATGCGAACTAGATAAATGTAAATATGTACTCCATTAGCACGAGGTTTGTGAAGTTCATATTTCCGCGAACAAACTCTTTGGTGTATAATTAAATTGAATCCTACGTGCTCACTTGTGATGGTATGCCTAAGGCGAACTACCATGCTATATTGTGGATAGATCCTCCGGGAAAATTAGCCAGCTTGTTTCGCTTATCCTTCCCAGCTAAATACTTTCCGAAGGGCAAGCCACACTTGGGCAGGACCGCTATTGCAGACAGTCACATAACCGGCAATACGTATTGATTAAGACGTTAACTGCGGCAGCCACAAACCGGGGGTAGGCAGATAGCTGGAGATTATAAGTCGTGACACGTTAGTTTGGCTGCAGCCTTGACTTATGCGGTTGTGTGCTACTCTGTGGAGGTGAGTTCAAAGATTTAAGATCTTAAGATCCTACCGCGGGAGGACACCCGCAGTAGGAAGATGACGTGGGTGACCCACATGTGGGCACGCCGCAGTTAACGTGTTAACTTTGATCAGAGGTATGAGCGCGAACCTTTTTAGAGTTCCGAATCTTCGCCAGTTTTGGGTTCCGAACCTCCGGATTGCGAAGCCAATTTTCAAAATTTCTGTGTGGACATTTATTCCGAACATTTGTCTGCAAACCTTCGAATGCTTACAAAATAGCGAAGCGAACCTTAATTCCGATAGCTTCCGAACATTTCCGAACCTATATTTTACTCATTCCGAATCTAAATATAAAGTTTTCCGCTTAAAAAAAAAGTTTTTTAAGATGCCTACATGAGTCATTATACAACTTATTGCTAGAAAAACAAATTATTAATACAAGACAGTTGTCACCGGCGCATGCGCGGTGGCTGCGCGTCACCGACAAGCGTTCTGATTGGCTGGAAGCTAGCTGTGGTCACAATTTGAGTCTGTGTAGTAGGTAGTGATAGAGCAACGAGTTAATTTAAACACCACGATTATGTTTCCAGGTTCAAAGAAGAGCAGTCCATGTAGTCCTACTAGTCATTGTTTCGCACTATTGCACACAGGTTTGCGTATCGAGCACATATCGAGCAGTAGTAATTTGAGATACACACTTACACGCCTATACTGAAATAAAAGTAGAAAGAAGCGATAAAGTATAGCGCAATGCTAATGGTCATAAACGTCTCTAGTTGTTACCAACCACATCTGTATGCCATGGAAAAGTTGAAAACCAATGATTGGTCTTCTTCGTTTTTTCGAATTTTTTCCGGAATACGGAGGTTCGTATTCGCGAATAAAAAAGTCGTTGAAAATCCGGAAGTCCGACTATTTGTTGACGTCGGTCCAAATCCGAACCCAAATCCGGGATTTGACTGGTCCGAGCAAATCCGCGGATAAAGGTTCGCGCACATTTGTTCGGAACGTACACCTCTGGCATTAAGTAATTAACAGACTGAATACGACGCACTTCCATGTCTTCGTAGAATCCTTCCTTTAAAGCCTTAAAGGAACCACTGCGGCGCTGGCAGCATCCTTGCTGTTTGCTGTCGGTCATTGTGTGGCGCGTAAGGAGGGATCCCTACGCTAGCTCAAGTAACTAGCCGCCACTTTTACCCACAACAGGCCAATTAACACAAGCCGGACGGCCCGCGAGTGATGCCATGACCGTCCGTATAGGCATCAAATTGCCCCGGACAGTCAGAGGTGGTTATCGACGTATGCCGGATAGACCGCGAGAGCCATTTAGGACCGTCTGGTCTACACAAGAGAACCCAGACAACAACTAACAGCAATTTCAGTGCTGAATACGAATTTAGTATTTTTTTTAAAATGAAAGGAAGGTTAAAAAACTCGACATTTGTGAGCGGTAATTGATGATGCGCCAAACTAGCACCGTGTGATGCTATAATTTATTAGCATAAGTGGGCGTTTTAGAGAAATGCATATCATCTGCAATTTGTCAAAACCTATTCCAAGTAAATCCAATTTTTTCTACCGCAATAGCAAGACAATAGGATCCTTTTACCGTCGTACTGAGTCTCCCAAGGTGCTGTTGCGATCGTCAGTTGTTTATAAGTACGTATGTGGGAGCTGCCAGCTCTCTTACATCGGCAGCACCGTTCTGCAGATGTTCATGCGATGTGCACAGCATAGAGGGATCTCAGGGCGTACGGGAATGGTGCTTTCTGAAACCAGTTGAATCCTCCATTAAGAATCATAGTCAGGAAACCGATCACCCACTTAGGATTTCTGACTTTCAGTTATAGATAACATAAATAGTAACAAAGAACTTAGGGTGCTGGAATCAATATACATACATCGTGAAAAACCGTCCCTAAATGCTCAAATATCTGCAGTTCTGTTACAC
>LQNS02276927.1:5720789-5747033 GCA_001587735.2 Parhyale hawaiensis | reverse complement strand
CATCACTCGCATGTAGCCTATTTCTTATTCATAACTCACACCACAAGCTCGTCACCACTCGCATGTAGCCTATATCATATTCATAACTCACACCCCAAAAGCAGTGTTCCATTCCAAAAGTCCCGGATAAAAGCAGAGATATTCCAGCTTAGAGCACCAACGCTCATCTGCAAAGAGCTGCGCAGCAGCAGGTCGCTTAGGCGCGGTCACGTCCGTCGCCTGCGCCTCCCCACTGATCGGGTGAATTTTTGTTCCTTTAATGAAACTGTGACAAACCCTGGCGCCAGATGCCTGCCTGCCTCCCCTCCAACAACTGCCGGGCACAAAGGAACTCAAGTAAAAATTTAGCGGGATTTTTCTCGAGCTGCAAGCACCTCGGCGGTGTTGCGCTACAGCTGCGCCATGTTCACTTTCTTCCTCATTTAAATGATTAATTTATTCATTGTCCTGCCATTCATTGTCATGTGAAACATTTCTGGCTCCTACATTAAAATCCATTTTACTTCGTTTGTAGTGATGATGAAAAATTGTAATCTTTCTATCTTTCCGTGCCTCTACTGAGCACGTGGGTTCTTTTCACTGTACATATAGCTGCGTCTATTTCGCAATATGACATGTCAGTATAATTGCGCTTGCCCATGGAGCTCATGACGAATGAACGCTCACGCTCGGCAAGGATGGTAGTTCGCACGATAGCCTGAATGTGTGAGTCATATGTTGCTCCATTGCTTTTTCATACGTTGTTTCGGATAGTTCACTTCATTCTTTTGCATTTAGTAATTGGCTAAGTAACCTATACATACTTGTCAAACTTGTATAAGTAATAAATTTACAAAAACATGAGGGTTTGTAGAGTAATATCGTAAATCAACTGTTAATGATATCCTTGGGTTTTTGCAGTGAAATATAATTATTTCGCAATAGTTTTATAATGAACAGTCTCATGTAGTACAACACAGGCATACGAATTTAGCAGTATACTCAGATTTGTAATGAAATGCCACATAAGCAGGTAATAGAATTGTTACCGAGAATTATTTGGTATACGCTCTAAGCAAGAACGGCATTGCACAGCAAAGCTGTGTGGGTGATTATGTTGCATCACTTCATGGTTGCGTATGTATGTTAAACCACTTCATGGTTGCCATAGTTACATCACTTCATGGTTGCCAATATCACATTATTTCATGGTTGCCAATGTCACTTTACTGCAGGGCTGCCAGCTGCTGATCCACTGATATACGAGGTTTTCCCAAAAAAATTAACCCAATTTCAAATAATTATAAATCAAAAACTATTGAAGTTACAAAAATTTCGAAAGCTGCATGTTGTTTATCAACTTTTTCTTTGTCTATGTTGAAAATTTTATTAAAAATATAAAAATATATTTTTGGAGTATTATTTTTAGTAAGAGACACTGAAAACATGCTTGCGCAAACTTGCTTAAATACAAATTTGATAGTGCTAAAAAACATTTTAAATAACTTATAACAGTTTATTAGTAATGAGTAGAGCCCACACATTAAGCAAGAACAGTTTTAGCGCTTTAAGCAGTAAAAATAAGCAAGTATAGCATCCAAAACAATCGCTTATGTTGACGAATTTAAGCATTGTATTTAGGCGGGAAAAACTACAAAGCAAAGTAAGCACCAACATTTCCCTATCATAAGCGCTTAAAACAAAAAGGGATATCATTTCACACATTTTTGGAGCTATGTCAACACGAAAAATAACTCTAAGCCGACATTATTCGGGGCTTAGACCTTCGGCGTTCCGCGTTAGGTAACAAAAGGTAATACCCATCATTGAATTAGCCCTTTTCCCTCTGTAAGCCTACAAATTTACCTCAATTACACTTTTTTGCAATTGCGACTGAACTAGCTTTGCTTTGGTTTCAACACTTGCAAAACCTTTCAACAGTCGTTCGCTGTAGAATAACAATTTGAATTTTGGTTGTAACAGTTCCTCAAAACTTTTCAACAAACTGTTCGATATCAATTATCTGCAATTGCTTTCAACAATCTGAGCAAACATCAAATGCAATTAAGATCTGCTTTCAACAGTCTGTAAAACGAATAAACAATCTGCAAAATAATTAAATCAAACTCTGATATGGAGGGATCCCTCTAGATCAACATCTGGCAGTATCCAAGTGGCATCATCTGGCATCATTTCATCTCTGAATGCAACCAGCTGCATCTTGAATTAGGAGTAGTCATTTGGAGCGGAACTACGCTCAACTGCCGTAATCCGTTTATTTACGGTTTTTATATTGAATGAATTTTTTATATATACTCGTACAATAACATTTAGGTACGTAGTATGCTAAATTGTGCATAATAAATACATATTTGTGCATATGTAAAAGGTTTTGCCAATTGTTGATTAAATATTTCTGATTGGTTAATGTTTCATTGCTTTGTTGAAAGCAACTGCAGATATGCACGTAGTTGAATGGTTTTACTGTCTAGGTTGAGTTCATTTGCAGTTTGTTGAAAGCAAATGCATGATTGGCGATATTAGGCTCAACTGTTGAAACCAAAGCTAAGGTAGTTCAATCGCAATTGCAAAAAGGTGTAATAATTGTAAGCTTAGCTGACGAAATGGAAAGAACATTTAAAATAAGCAACAGTTGCAATAGCCACTTAAAAATTGTGAGTTTCAGTACTTAAAGAAACTCAATCGACATAGGCTAGCTTGAAAAAAGTTTGTAAGATTGTTGGGAAAATGGGGCTCTTCATGTGAAAAGCTACCGAAGACACACCATCTTGTTTTTTCAGAGTTGTGGCACAGAGCAACATAATATTGCATGGAGTGTCTATAGGTGTCTTTTTGTGACCACCTTGCGATCATTCCGCATGATCCGTGCATTTTTGTGACCACTTTCTGACGTGGTTCTGATAGCAATCAACCGTGATCATTGGTGAAAATTGATCGAACCGTAATTTCACTAACGGGCTGATCATGCATGATCAAAGACTAATGCCAACCGCTACACAAGCAAAAATTCAACATTTGAAATACAAAGTTTGTGATGTTTTCTTATGTTTAAGGATAGATTGGATAATATTATAATGATTGTTTGTATTACTGAGTTCCATTGTTGCACACAATAAATAGGTAGGTACACGATAACTCCCTAAATTAGAAAAGAGCTCCGAACAATTTTAACGTAGGCTAATTGCCGGAACAACTCAAGCTCGAGGAAACATTTTTTAAACACTAATAAAAATGTTTAAGCGCTAGCAAAAATTTGGATGGTGCTTACAAGCATTTTAAGAACTACAAAATCTTACAATATTTTAAGCAGCTTAAGTAAAACGAGCATTACGCATTTATTTCAAGCAATGTGCGGGCTTTAGTAATGAGAAGCCAATAGAATTTCGAGTAAAAAAAATTTAAACTTGTGCTCCAATTTTTATCTCCTTTGGGTGTGCCTTCCATTTCTTTCAACGCACAGCTACAGTCCCTCTCTCAATGCATTCATAGCTCTCCTTATCAGAGTCTTATCATCTCGAAGCGGATTGACTTCCTGCTTAGTTCTTTGCATCAGGTCGTCGGTGTCTGTTGGTGGGGAATTATCAACTTTACTTTTTTTTTTCAGTGTCCCATAGGAAAAAATCACAGGGAGTCGAATCGGGGATCTTGATAAAGGTAAAGTCAACATAGACTACACCCTCACTTGGGAAACCCACATGCACTGGTTTGTGCTGCAGTTATAGGCCCACTAGCCCCAGAGGAGTAAGTGTAGTCGCAGTCGATCTTGGGGTCACCAAGAACTATGGCGCCAATTTTGACGGAAGGCACAAATGACCCGAGACCCCCCACCCGCTTCATCTGTGAGGAATGCAAGTTCCGCCACGGCGCCGTGCATGCACACACAACTGCCGAGTCAGCACACCAAGATCTGCAAAGAGCCCCAGTGCCTGGCTAGGGGCTCGAGCCTGCGAGCGATACAAAGTGTTAGAGCTGCGAACGGTAGCATGCTGCTACCGTGGCTCCAAATACGATGATTCAAGGAGATAATGTGGTCGCCAGATAGCTCATTCAGTTTTTCCCATACAACAATAGTTCTGTGAGCAGGAGCGCTGATGTGCTCCAAAAATTAGAGCAAAATTTTTAATTTTTTTTATTTAGTTTAAAATTCTATTGGCCTCTCATTACTTATAAACTGTTAAAAGTTATTTAAAATATTTTTAGCACCATCAAATTGTATTTAAACAAGCTTGCGCAAACGTGTTTTCAGTGCCTCTTACTAACAATGATACTGCAATAATAGGCTCTCACATTTTTCATTAAATTTTCAACATAGATAAAGAAAAGGTTGATAAACAACATGCAACTTTCCAAACTTTTCTAACTTCAAAGTTTTTATTTATAATTGTTTGAAATTGTGTTAACTTTTTTTGAGACACCCTTTATTATGATGAATTTGGATTTTTCTGCTCTGCAACACGCTTCTTACGGTGCAACGAGAAAATTAATTATTGTTTGAGTGCTCTGTGATTGCTAGAACTTTGTTATTCCCGCTTACGTAAATCGGCCTCCAGGCCCACTTGAGAAAGGCCCGATTTTGGTGGGCAGTCAACATATGGCGCAATCTATGGTTTTGCCTTGGCGGAATTGAGGAAGAAAGGGCTCTGCTGACCGAAACAAATATTGAGGACTGCTGCATTTATTACCTCCGCCAAGGAGGTTATGTTTTCGTCATGTTTGTCTGTCTGTCCCTTTGTCTGTCTGTCACCAAGATTACCCAAGAAGTTATGAACCGATTTGGACGAAATCAGCAGGGATTGTTCTATATGTTAGGAGAAACTGATGATTAACTTTTGGTGAAGATCCATCCATCGGTTTGTTTGTTTATTTGTCTGCCTCGTTTTTCTCAATGCCATAACTCAAAAAATTATGGACGGATTTTTATGAAATTCACATGAATGGTTAGGTATATAACGAAAAGTAAATGACCAAATTTTGGTAATGATCCGTTTGTTCGTTCGTTCCTTCGTTTGTCACTGTCACGCTCTCAGAGTGCTCTAGTTCTTATCTGCACCAATTGACGGAGACAGTCCACTCTGTATTGGTATAATGAGAGAAATGCTCCGTGAATTTCATCTCCATAGAGCTGTGCCCATACAGCTGAAGGAAGAGTTCCATCAGCCAAGACTCGTCCACACCGTCAATATTCTGTCCACCCATAACCGCGACCTCACGCGCCAGCAGATGTCACGCTGTTCGTGGCTTGCAAAGCGTTGAAAATATCCCTTAGAAATATTCGTCAGACAACTAAGCTCTGTGCACTTAGCGACTTTCGTTAGCTCTGGCAGCCTAAAGCCAACTCAGCTAATCTGGGTGCTCTGTCGAGCTTGTGACTTCAGCATGATCTCTATGAACAGCACGTTCTAATTTACTAAAATATCAGTCTTTGTCTACTTAAACTGCTCATTATTAGTAGTGATAATTGGATGGTCACCATTGCTATTGTGTAAAAAAAAATTGTAGTAGCGGCCGAGACTTTCAACTGCTTTTATGCAGTTAAATTTTGCTCCAACTGAAGCCGTGTCGCCGCAACGTACACGGCTGAAGGGAGTTCGTTCGAGGTTGCTAATGAGTAATGCCAACGAAAGTTCATTAGTAGGCACTGAGCTTACGAGTCGCTTGATGTCAGTAGATGTCATGTGGTGTCAACAATTATATTCGGTAATTTATAAGGAACACATTAATTTTCCGTAGAAATTGATACTTCTAGTGATTTTGAACGTTACTGTACTGCTATGGCTGACGGTTTAAACTTTTAACATTAGTTCCCTCTCTCTGTTGCCCATGAGTGCATGGTTAGCTCTAATTTTACGTGAATCATATTGAAATCTTTTGCTTCTTATACAATGCTAGAGAATCAATGAAGGTTCAGAGGACGTCGAGATGAGTTTTAAATATTGAGATGCAACTGGATTGCCTAATGTTCAATTAAACAGCGAAAACTAATAACAGCTTCACTGCTTCAATCATCGACACATTTTTTATAAATATATTTTTAAATCTTAGAGCTTTTATGTAGCAAGGAAATGTGAACTTAATAGAAAACAATATGAATGTGAAAAGTCCGCAGACATGAATGGAACATCAGTTGTTGACAGAGATGGGCATGTAACTAGTTACTGTAACGGCTTAAGTAACGGGCGTTACTTTTTGTAACGAGTAACGGTATCGCCTTAGCAATTTTTGAAACGTAACGAGTAACGGNCCATCATCACTCGCATGTAGCCTATTTCTTATTCATAACTCACACCACAAGCTCGTCACCACTCGCATGTAGCCTATATCATATTCATAACTCACACCCCAAAAGCAGTGTTCCATTCCAAAAGTCCCGGATAAAAGCAGAGATATTCCCGCTTAGAGCACCAACTCTCATCTGCAGAGAGCTGCGCAGCAGCAGGTCGCTTAGGCGCGGTCACGTCCGTCGCCTGCGCCTCCCCACTGATCGGGTGAATTTTTGTTCCTTTAATGAAACAGTGACAAACCCTGGCGCCAGATGCCTGCCTGCCTCCCCTCCAACAACTGCGGGGCACAAAGGAACTCACGCAAAAATTTAGCGAGATTTTTCTCGAGCATCAAGCACCTCGGCGGTGTTGCTCTACAGCTGCGCCATGTCCACTTTCCTCCTCATTTAAATGACTAATTTATTCATTGTCCTGCCATTCATTGTCATGTGAAACATTTCTGGCTCCTATATTAAAATCCATTTACTTCGTTTATAGTGATGATGAAACATTGAAATCTTTCTATCTTTCCGTGCCTTTACTGAGCACATTGATTCTTTTCACTGTACATATAGCTGCGCATATTTTGCAATACATGTCAGTATAATTTGGCTTGCCCATGGAGCTCATGACGAATGAACGCCCACTTAGGGAATCGTCAAGGATGGTAGTTCGCACGTTAGCTTGAATGTGTGAGTCATATGTTGTTGCATTACTTTTTCATGCGCTGTTTAGGATAGTTCACTTAATTCTTTTGCCTTTAGTAATTGGTTAAGTAACCTTGCCAATCTTGTATAAGTAATAAATTTACAAAAACATGACGGTTTGAAGAGTGATATCGTAAATCAACTGTTAATGATATCCTTTGGTTATTGCAGTAAAATAGAATTATTTTGCAATAGTTTTTATAATAAACACTCTCTTATAGTACAACACAAGCTTGCAAATTTGGCAGTATACTCAGATTTGTAATGAAATGCCACATAAGCAGGGAATGGAACTGTTACCGATAATTATTTGGTATACGCTCTAAGCGAGAAAGACATTGCAAACAGCAAAGCTGAAGCGTGAGGAGCTAGTGCAGCTGGCAGCCATGCAGTAAAACGACATTGTCAACCATTAAATAATGTGACATTGGAAACCATGAATGATGTAACACGGGCAAGCACGAAGCGATATAACATACGTACGCAACCAGGAAGTGATGCAACATAATCAGCCATGAAGTAATATACGGTTAAGAAGCATAAAGTGATGCAACCATGAAGTGATCCAATATAAGCAATAACGAAGTGATTTAACTGAGGCAACCATGAAGTGATGTAACGTAGGCCACCACGAAGTGAAGTATATATATCTAGGCGGTCATGGGAAAAAACATGGACAGCCATGTTGTTCAACTTGAGATGGTTCCAGTTGTGAAGGGTTGTGGCAGCACCAAAATATCGTATTCTAAGATAATTTTATGTCTGTCCTTTACCTACATTTTTAGTTCATGGCTACCATTGTGGTTTCACTTGCGGTATTATTGTGGTTTTCATTCAATTTTTCAGCATTACTGGGTTTTCATAACCTACATTTTCTTCAGGCTATTGCAATGAGCTCTACTAAAAGCTCTGTATAAATAAATATTTTTGATTATTGCTTCCAATCCGTAGATAGCAAAACTTATTTATATTGTAAGCTAAAGAACTGTACATGTAATATGTATATGTCCATTGTTTTAAACTATTCGTAGAAATTATGATTAATTTTTAATTATTATTGTTGTCTAAAGGTATGATAATTATCATCCACTAATATACAGGGTGTTCCCAAAAAAGTTAACCCAATTTAAAATAACTATAAATCAAAAACAATTGAAGTTACAAAAATTTGGAAAGCTGCATGTTGTTTATCAACTTTTTTTTTTGTCTATGTTGAAAATTTCAAGAAAAATAAGAATAAATATTTTTGAAGACACCGAAAACAAGCTTGCGCGAACTTGTTTAAATACAAATTTGATAGTGACAAAAGAATATTTTAAATAACTTATAACAATTTATTAGTAATGAATAGAGCCCGCACATTAAGCAAGAACTGTTTAAGCGCTTTAAGCAGTAATAATAAGCAAGTATAGCATCCAAAATAAGCGCTTGTGTTGACGAATTTAAGCATTTACTGTAGGCGGGAAAAACTACGATGTAAAGTAAGTACCAACATTCTCCTATCATAAGCGCTTAAAACAAACAAGGATATCATTTCAAAAATTTTAGAGTTATGTCAACACGAAAAAGCCCACAAATTTGCCTCAATTAGTAATTGAAAGTTTCGGTGACGGGATGGAAAGAACATTTAAAATTATTTTCACGATAAGCAACAGTTGCAATTGCCAGTTAGAAATTATAAGTTAATTTCAGTCCTAAAACAAACTCATTCAACATAGGCTAGCTTGAAAAAAGTTTGTAAGTTTGTTGGGAAAATAGGGCTCTTCATGTCAAAAGCTGCTGAAACCACACCATCTTTTTTTCAGAGTTGTGTCACAGAGTAACGTAAACTACGTGGAGTGTCTATAGGCGTCTTTTTGTGACAACCTTGCGGATCATTCCGCATGATCCGTGCATTTTTTGTGACGTGATTCTGATAGCAATCAACTGTGATCATTGGTGAAAATCGATCGAACCGTGTTTCCGCTAGCGGGCTGATCTTGCATGATCAAAGAATAATTCCAGCCGTTACACGAGCAAAAATTCAGCATTTGAAATACAAAGTTTGTGATGTTTTCTTATATTTAAAGATAAATAGGATACTATTATTAGGATTGTTTGTATTACTGACTTTCATTGTTGCGCACAATGAATAGATAGGTACATGATAACTCCCTACATTAGAAAAGATCTTCGAAGTACTTTAACGTAGGCTAATTGCTGGACCAACTCAAGCGCGAGGAAACATTTTAAAGCACTAATAAAATGTTTAAGCGCTAGCAAAAATTTTGATGGTTCTTACAAGCATTTTAGGCGCTACAAAATCTTACAACTTTTTAAGTAGCTTAAGTAAAACAAGCATTAAGCATTTATTTCAAGCAATGTCCGGGCTCTAGTAATGAGAAGCCAATAGAATTTCAACTAAGAAGAAAGTTTAAAATTGTGTTCCAATTTTTACTTCCCTTGGGTGTGCCCTCCATTTCTTTCAACGCACAGCTACAATCTCTCTCTCAATGCATTCATAATTCTCCTTATCAGAGTCTTATCTTCTCGTAAAGATTGACTTCCTGTTCAGTTCTTCTTTGCTTTAGGTCGTCGATGTCTGTTGGTGGGGAATGATAAACTTTATTTTTTTTTAAGTGTCACCATAGGAAAAAATCACAGGGAGTCGAATCGGGGGATCTTGATAAAGGCAAAGTCAACATAGACCACACCCTCACCTGGAAAACCCACATGCACTGGTTTATGCTGCGGGTATAGGCCCACTGGCAACAGAGGAGTAAGTATAGTCGCAGTCGACCTCGGGTCACCAAGAACTATGGCGCCAATTTGACGGAAGGAATAAATGACCCGAGACTCCACCCCTCTCATCTGTGAGGAGGGCAAGTTCCACCATGGCGTAGTGCATGCACACACAACTGCCGAGTTAGCACTCCAAGATCTGCAAAGAGCTCGTGTGCCTGGCTTGGCCTCGAACTTGGCGAACGGAAGCATGCTGATACCGTGGCGGCAAATACGATGATTAAAGGAGATAATGTGATCGCCGAATAGCTCATTCAGTTTTTCCTTTACAACAATAGTTCTGTGAGCAGGATCGCCGCTGTCCTCTAAAAATTAGAGCAGAACTTTCAGTTTTTTCATTTAGTTTGAAATTCTATTGGCTTCTCACTACTAATAAACTGTTAAAGGTTACTTAAAATACTTTTAGCACTATCAATTTTGTATTCAAACGAGGTTGCGCAAGCAGGTGTTAAGTGTCTCTTACTAACAATAATACTGCAAAAATACGCTCTCACATTTTTCATGAAATTTTCAACGTAGATAAAGAAAACGTTTATAAACAACATGCAAATTTCCAATTTCTTGTAACTTCAATAGTTTTTCACTTATAATTATTGTCAATTGGGTTAAATTTTTTTAAGGACACCCTTTATTATGATAACTTGGATTTCTTGCTCTGCAACATGCTTCTTACGGTGCAACGAGGAAATTAATTTTTGTTTGAGTTTTATGTGATTATTAGAACCTTTTCATTACCGCTTACGCAAATCGGCATCTAAGCCCACTTGTGAAAGGCCTGATTCCAGTGGGCAGTCAACATATGGCGTAGTCTATGTTTTTGACTTAATGGAATTGAGGAAGATAGGGTTCTGCTGACCCAGACACATGCTGAGGACTGCTGCATTTATTACCTCCGCCAAGGAGGTTATGTTTTCGTCGTGTTTGTCTGTCTGTCCGTTTGCCTGTCCGTCACCAAGATTACCTAAAAAGTTATGAACTGATTTGGAGGAAATTAGCAGGGATTGTTCTGTATGTTAGGAGGTACTGATGATTAACTTTTTGTGAAGATCCATCCATCGGTTTGTTTGTTTGTTTGTCTGCCTCGTTTTTCTCAATGCCATAACTCAAAAAAATTATGGACGGATTTTTATGAAATTCACATGAATGGTTAGGTATATAACGAAAAGTAAATGACCAAATTTTGGTAATGATCCGTTTGTTCGTTCCTTCGTTTGTCACTGTCACGCTCTCAGAGTGCTCTAGTTCTTATCTGCCCCAATTGACGGAGACAGTCCACTCTGTATTGGTATAATGAGAGAAATGCTCCGTGAACTTCATCTCCATAGAGCTGTGCACTTACAGCTGAAGGAAGAGTTCCATCAGCCAAGACCCGTCCACGCCATCAATATTCTGTTCACCCATAACCGCGACCTCACACGCCAGCAGATGTCACGCTGTTCGTGGCTTGCAAAGCGTCGAAAATATCCCTTAGAAATGTTCGTCAGACAACTAAGCTCAGTGCCCACTTAGCGACTTTCGGTAGCTCTGGCAGCCTAAAGCCAACTCAGCTAATCCGGGTGCTCTGTCGTGCTCGTGACTTCAGCATGAACTCTATGAACAGCACGTTCTAATTTACTAAAATATCAAACTTTGTGTAACTAAACTGCTCATTATTTGGAGTGATAGTTGGATGGTCACCATTGCCGCTTGCTATGGTGTAAAAAAAAATTGTAGTAGCGGCTGAAACTTTCAACAGTTTTTACACAGTTAAATTTCACTCCAACTGAAGCCGTGTCGCCGCTACGTTCACGGCTGAAGGGAGTTCGTTCGAGGTTGCTAATGAGTAATGCCAACGAAAGTTCTTTAGTAGGCACTGAGCTTACGAGTCGCTTGATGTCAGTAGATGTCATGTGGTGTCAATAATTATATTCGGTAATTTATAAAGAACACATAAATTATCCATAGAAATTGATACTTCTAGTGATTTTGAGCAGTTACTGCACTGCTATGGCTGACGTTTTAAACTTTTAACTTTAGTTCCCCCTCTCTGTTGCATATCAGTGCATGGGTAGCGCTAATCTTACGTGAATCATCTTGACATATCCTGCTTCTTGTACAGTGCTAGAGCAGCAGTGAAGAATCAGAGGACGAAGAGATGAGTTTTAAATATTGAGATGCAACTGGATTGCCCAATGTTCAGCTAAACAGCGAAAAGTAATAACAGCTTCACTACTTCAATCATCCGGATATTTTTTTATAAATGTATTTTTACACTTTAGAACTTTTATGTAGCAAGGAAATGTGAACTTTATAGGAAAAAATATGAATGTAAAAAGTGCGCAGACATGAATAGAACAGCAGTTGTTGATAAAAATAGCAAGAAGAGAGTAATGAGGGTGAAACCGGTCGCAAAGCAGACCTGCTCACGCATGTTGTGTTAGTGCAGATGAGGCTTATGTCCATATGTCATAGAATACAATAGATGCTGATGCCTGTGCTTGCGATACGTCTCTTCCCTAGATTCCTCTCACATTCGCATCGGTGGAAGCCCATATCATGTGTTTTGTGCATCACAGTAAACTCCGTTCTCGTTGATGCAAGAGACAAGTGCTGTAGGGCGGCCGCCATCGCGAAAGTGGGAGGAATCGAGGGGAGAGACGCGACGCACGTAAGGTGGGCAATGCCAACAAATTCATCTCTCGTGGGAAGCCGCCTTTACTCACAATGCTAAAATTTTCGCAGTTGGCTGTACCTGTGTTTTGTTTGAGTCAAAGTGAGGGTCTTGGCACGAGTTCGGCAGGAGCAGAGCGCCGTGCAGAGGGCAGACGGTGCAGGACACGCAGTGGCTTGCTAACTGTCGCTGAAGGAGGGTGTTACTGTGTGCTGCCGCGTGTCAGTGACTTGGCTGGGGCGTCCTACAGACGGAGCGTATGGACACGTGTTGCTACCAAATGTATAGTACCAGAGTGATTTTTTCCAAGTTGCTTTATAGATGCCACACTGACTTATTGTTATTCCCTCAGATCAGAATTTTATGGCGTACGTGTGACATGAACAAGCGATGAAACTGAGGGATTCTTGAGGACTGAGTTCGTGGTAAATTGTGGACTGGCAGTGCCGTCATGTGATTTTACAACTTGTACACACATCAATATCTCATAAATTAATAATTTTAAACTGATGTATGCTATAACTTCGTGTTCAGCGCATCCATGCCTACCGGAACCGGGCTGTGCACAGTTTTGGTTAGAACAGGTACAGGATGCTGAAAAATTACCAGATAAAAAAGGAGCAGAGCCTGGGCCATGAAATATTGTAACACGAAGTCAAGTCATTTGTTTTGTTCGTGTGTGTCTTGTTTTTAAATTAAAATAAGTTGAAGCAAATGCTGCTCGGCCTGAAACGTCAAATTTGAAGGTAGTGATTATTTTCTATTTCAGCAGAGTCGCAGCGCAAGTCCGTAAATGTCACTCAACTTCTTCAAGCGACAAGGGCTCTTTTGCAGTGCGAAGAATGTCCGTAGTACTGCTCTCAGTACGCCGGGGCAGCTGCTTCCACAAGTCTGTAAAATGACCACAACGACGTGGAAGCAAGTTGATTATTTTTAGGAAACATTAGAGAAATATTGAATAGTTTATACCTTTTCATTAGGATTGGTTGCACGATCGCCATAAAGCGTCCATTACCATGAAATGACGAAATTATCTCATGATAATCATAATAGGGCAGTGAGGGCTATATATAGGTGAGGTATGGTTACCTATTGGCTGGCATTAGTTGTGTAAAGGCGGATTCACTCTAGCGACTTTTGTGATCCGCTCATTTCTATGAGTCGTTCAATGGAAACGTTGTCGACGGATTAGTTGAGATTCGCACTTGACTGCGCATGTGAACGGTATGTTGCAACTGCGCAGAGGTGACTGTTCTTCACAGTATATTTACCGACTAGCCATAGATTCGCAGCATAAATTTGTTCTATTCACGAGTGTACTTGAATCAAGTACCTACAGTATGTTAGTAATTACAATATTGTTGATATCGAGCTTCACAAAAAAAAAAAAAACAGTTTGGAGAAACCTCAGGGTGTTTGTTGCTTGCATAAGTGCAATGTGGGATAATTTTTGTTTCGGCAATACATAAGATTTGGTCTGTTCATATTTTGCATACATTCCAATAAAACGCTACGAAGCAAAATAATCGGCCTTAAATTACTAATAAATCTCTCATCCCCCACCCGTAGTAAAAGTCGTTAATCTTGCTGTTTTTGTTTTGAAAAACAAAGAAACTCATATTCGCTCAGGCGACAAAAAGTGTTACATTCTCTGCTTCCTGGGTTTGCTTTAAGATAGACCCGAACGAGCTGGTATCGATGTAAGGTTTAGATGGAACAAAGCGAGAAGTAGTATATTTAAGCACTTCTTTTGCCTGTCCAATTGCAATTGAACAAAACTGTCTTTTTATTCCGTTATTTTTTACANTGCTTCCTGGGTTCGCTTTAAGATAGACCCGAACGAGCTGGTATCGATGTAAGGTTTAGATGGAACAAAGCGAGAAGTAGTATATTTAAGCACTTCTTTTGCCTGTCCAATTGCAATTGAACAAAACTGTATTTTTATTCCGTTATTTTTTACATAGCCGTATGTAACATAATTATACTTGTTCACTTTGAATACAGTATAATAAACACTGTTGTGTGTCTGTATATAAATGTCAAAACAATATAGAATACCGTCGTATGTTTAAAACTTTATATATTTCTGTATTTGTATGTTTCATATCACGCCCTTAAAAAAATTGGGAAAAATAGGCCAGGCTTCAGATTTTAAAATTACGTTCAGCACTAACGGAGATCGATAAGCAAAATTTAGACCAGGTTGCAGAAGATGGCCGTAGGTGGACTTCTTCCCCTTTTAATGAATGCAGTTTTTGCTCAGCCAACGCTGAAATATGAACAGTGAAGACATTTTTAGCTGTTGTTAGTGTTGGCATGGAGTCAGATTGTTATATTACCTTCTTCATACGTTGAATTTAATATATGCTTTCCATTCACGATATACAAATAGAATAGATGACCAACGAAGCACAGGAGAATCAATTTTTCGCTATGCACGAGACAGAGCGGTTATTTTCCCAGTTTACTATCTTTCTTTGACGAAGCAGTTTTTGCTTAAGCGTAAAAATTTTGATGTACTGAAGTTCAGTCATACCGTAAATAGGATACGTAGCGGGGAATCTTATTAAATGCAGTGGTGCTTTAGTGCTTGCCAATATAATTTTTTTTACATGTCAGCTTATAGGGAAGGAAGGACTGTGCTGCTCACTTAAATAAAAACAGAGAGCGCTAGTTTCTTCCGACAATTTGAGTTGGCCGTTGTAGCGTGTCATTCAGAAGTAGCTATATTAGTACCGAAAGTGTGATCAATGAGGAAGGGTTGTTACAAATTCCTCGCTGTCATTTTTGACGGCGCGGTCACTCTATTTTGTAAAATATTTAACCAATTGTTAAAAGCTGTCACGCTATGGCTGGGGCGTAATGCTTGGATTACTATAATATTGTAAGATATTTGCAACGTTTTCGCTGCTCTTTCGTTATTCACGACGAGTGAAGGGTTTACATATGCAAACAACACTGTTTTACGCATAAATTATAATTTAGGCTTCAAAAGTAATTGATTCTGGAGTTTCACAAAATGTAGCTAACCCGAACTTCGCGCCGACGACGTTGAACATACAAGCTGCAGCATCCCGCCGTCGCTTGCCGTAGTTCTGTCAGTCGTCAGAGTAGCGACGTCGTTCGTTGTCCGACGGGCTGTGGTGGCACAGAGAGTTGCTGGTATGAATCAGCCATAATTCATGTTCATATGTACCGGTATGTGCTGTCAGTCAGTGGGGCGTTGCCGGTCAAATCTTTCATTACAATTGGCGAATTCAGTCAATTTGCTGAGTAGCTAACATTTATCACGAATTCGTTTCTAAAGTTAAGTCGTCTTCTGTTTCTTACCCACAAATCCTCCGTCTACTATGTACTTGCCGACCTTCAAGGCAATGCCAAAATAAACAAGGTTAATTTTCTAGGTACCGAAGTTGATGAGACTGTATCAGTTCTCAGTCAGGATTTATGAGGTTGCCGCACTTGTCAAAATAGCTAAGCCTTGTTCGATTAGCCATCTTTGCTCGACATAATCTCATCCTCTCCGCTTCAACTTCTCCGACCGTTCCGTCGTGTGCCCCTTAATTCATTTTGTGCGTCGAGTGCCTGACGGCAATCGAAACGGATTGCGTCCAATGCGGTGGAACTGCTGCTTAGTCAACTCTGCTTCTGCTCCAGCATGGAGTTAGTAGCCACATAATGGGTTCGATTGACCTTTTCACGTTCCAAATAAACTTCTCACTTCGTAGTCATAGTACTATTTGTAACGTACACAAAAGTGTAGGTATACGAAAAGCGTTTGGGTTCAAACTCAAACTAAAGTTGCGAATCGATTGAAGTGCATTAATCCGTTTACGTGCCCATGTTCTATTATCACGCTTGAAGCGGTCCCACTCTACTGGAAACAGAGTGGTAATGGCAGAAGTACGGTAGAGTGTCTTCCCAATTTCTTCAGCCATACTTTCGGCGCAATTACGGCAAATATTTGCTGGAAGATTCGTTGAATGAAGTTTATTTCTGTTGTATGTTTTGCCAGCTCTATAAAAGTCATTGCGGTATATTGCTTTGTTGAAAGGGCATTGATGGCGCAAGTTACTTCTACTATGGGAAATGTAATCTATTTCTGACCTCAATAGCTCCGATGTAGTGTATGAATATTAATGTGCTAAGGGAAAATGTACATCTCTCCTAAAGGTTGGGTACTTTGGGCGGACGAGGATTATGTTGATATACAGACTTGACAACCACAAATACCAAGGCTCTGTCTGTGCTCATCTCAAAAACGTTCACGGTTACAATCCATATTCCAAAGACCTGTAGCCTAAAACTAATGTAATGCTCCTAGTTGCAAATCGGCATTATATATAAATCTATGAAGCGCTGCTAATCCCTAAAAATAGACCTAAGCTCAATAACTCGGACGCCTCGTGGCGTAAGAGGGCTGAAGTGCTTAGTCAGTAGCTTTGGCATTTTTCACGTCCAGGTCAGCCCATCTGACTGTCTGTTTCTAGGCAAGTTGGCAGGTACCTTTTAAAGTTTAAAGTGAAACAGAACTAAAAAAACAGTGCACTTTTCTGTTGTTTCTACGGCACACCAGCACAGTTGGGCGAGTCGATGAGTACAGACGTTGACAAGACTAACGCGTAGACCGGCCCTCGCCCGCTGACGTGTGAAGCGGTGCGGCAGGGCTGCCTTTCGCATGGCTTCCAGTCGGTCAGCGGCTGAGGAGGTTTTCCAGTTGCCAAGAGATGCTATTCTAGGGCCATACACGGTCACAATTTTCCATTACTTATTCGACCGTTTCAGGTTCTCAGTGAGTGTGGTGCTGGTGAGGCGAGTGATAAGAACTTATTGACTAAATCAGTTGATTTGTGAACTGTACGAACATCCCTACGAATGTTTCATACAGTAAAGCACGCTGAAAAGACCAACTGACAGCTTATTGCGCTAGCCATCTAAGCTTCAGTGAGTGTAACTTGCAAGCAGTTGTTTGTGGTGACGGGATGACTTTCGTGTGAATAGCCCCCACGTCGCCATGTTAATCTCAGGTGAGTCAAATGAAGTTTCTTTTGCAGAACACTAGGTTTATATTAGTTATTATTCGATTTCCATGAGTAAAAATTAACAGATTATGTTTCGCCCTTAAGAATTAGCAGATATGGCATGACATCATCTTACTGGGACTTTTGCCTTTGGATCTCTGTTCATATCTGCTTTGTTACGAATCATCATGTGTTAGGTGCTAACGGCAAACATTGCAACTGTTAACGGCAGCTTGCATGCATCATATTATTTATGCGTGCCTATGACCTGGGCAAGAGGTGCTCTGGTAGGTAGGTGGAGTCACAGCAGCAATCTTAATAATTGGAAGCCCAGCGAGAGCTGTAAGCTTGTTTAAATTATAGGCAGTGGGCGTGCACATACTGCAGGTACGTATGTAGAGGGACTGGGGAGTTCGCAGGGCAGCGCGTTCTAGGTGAGGTTCGAGCACCACCAAAAGGTTCAGCCGTCACTCAGTGACGCAAAATTTGAAATGCTAAGGATTGGTCGTCACTTAAATACACTACAGCGGGCGACCTTGTAATGAGGCGCAAGAGTGTTGTTGAAGACCTGGGAGACATCGTTGCTGACGAAGGGACTGTAAGAGAACGGGTGGATGCGGTGGAGTGCCAGTATAGACTTGTGGTGGAGTGGATATGGAGATGCTTCCTCACCTGGGACGTTGAGCGTCTGCTCGCCCATTTCAGGAGCTCATTTTCTCACTAGCTCAGTATTTTTGCCAGCTCTGGAACCCAAAGCCCTGGGTGAGACCAGAAAGCTGGAGATTATCCAGACAACATACACGCCTTGGATTACTGGACTCCAGCATCAGAACTAACTGAAGAGACGGCAGTTTTTGTCTTTGTACTCTTTACAACGTCGCAAACAAAGAGAGATACATTGTATTAGCTATATGCCTTGAACAGAATACTAATGGGTCTAGCTCCAAATTTTGGTGATCATCACCTGAGAATTTGTGCGAAAGAGCATCTTCGCCTAGGGACACTCTGTGTCATACCGTCATTCAGAAATCGAGTCTTTACGAGTGTATAAGCGATGTGCAAACGCTCTTTTGCGGTGATGGGATCCCAGTAATTCAATAGCCTCCCTATTCAACTCAGGGCATACCGTGGAACGTTACTAACGTTTAAGAAACTGTTGGATGCGTTCCTGGTGAGAATTTCTGGCTCGCCGTCGCTGCCACACTACCTACCCCCTGGCTGCTGCCGAGGGCAGCCGCAGTCTGCTTGGTCAACTGGTCCACCAGGAGGCTTAGGCGATCTAGTAACGTTGCACTGCACTGAAGATTGGGCGGCGCACCAACGTGACCCTGCATGTGGAGGCCCGAACATCATCCAGGCATAATCCACAGTGTGGTGTTGTTAGTGCTGCAGATAGTGATGGCTATGTTGCGCAGTACAGGCAACAGAGCTGCGTTGAGATCCTCTCGGTGCACAGGCTTTATTCACCGGCAATATTTTGAATCTCTGTGCTGCAAAAGCCTAGCACATACGTAGGCTCGTCCATGACTGTTGTAATGGGTATTGGTAGGCAACGGAAGGATGCATTCTGCTCACATGCGCTGCTCGTCTGTCTGCACATATGCTCGCATATTTGTACAGACCCTCGCATATGCTCACAATCCTCGCATATCTCCACATAAGATCACATATCGATAACTACGCTTACATATCCTTATTCCTCACATATACTTTCATATCTTTATAGATGCTCACATATGCTCAGTGATTATTGCTCACATATCCTTACATATCTAACAAATGGTCACATATCCTCATATATGCTCATGTATGCTCACATGTCCTAACATATCCTCATAGCCGTTCATTTTCTGCTCACATATCCCTGAAGATACTCATATAGCTTATTCATACCTATGCTCATCTATCCTTCCCGCACGTGCATGTCTACATATCCCACCGACATGTGCTCACATACGGTACATCGGCCGTATTTTCTCAGGTTTGCTGTTCCTGCTCGCGTATCCTCCCATGTGCAGCTCACACGCAGCAGAAGGGCGCAGGATGGCCCAGCCGTGGCACATGCCCCGTTTGCTCCCCTGATTTTGCCCCGTGCGAATTGTCCCAAGTTTTTAGAGCTCGGTGTCCGTGAGGTGCAGCGTCGGGGGACCGCTGTAAACTGCCCTCTTGGGGCGCCACCCCCGCACCACCGCAGGGATGGGTCCAGAACTTTACTGCAGTCTCGCGTGCGCGGCCTAAAACATTAACTCCTGTGGTCCGGCCTCCGCCAAATAGATTAATGCTTTGGGAAGCTAACTTGGCTCTCCGTACTTCGGAGGTCGCTCCTTTAATTTCCTTTATTGTTCTACTTAAGGGCTTGGGAACGGCTGGTCGGTAGTTCTGTCGAGGCGCTGCTCTTCTCCTGAGTTTCTAATTTCTTTGGGCGCACTGACTTTATTTCCCTTCTGGAGCTTAGCGCATTACTAATGCGCTCATGAATAGGTACTGAGGTGAGCGATTCACGCTTGTGTCCAGTTCTCTGGCCATTTACTCAACCAACCATTAATTGCTACTCAAGTGCGATCTGAAGCAACGTCTGCTGATGATGTGACTTCTTCAAAAAGGTAAAGGTAAAGTCAACTTAGACCGCATCCTCAACTGGGAAACCCACATGCACTAGTTTGTGCTGCGGATATAGGCCTACTGGCCCCAGAGGATTAAGTACAGCTGCAGTCGACCTCGGGTCATCAAGAACTAGGGCGCCAATTTGACGGAAGGTTCAAATGACCGGCGACCCCTACCTCCCTCATCTCTGAGAAAGGCAAGTTCCGCCACGGCACAGTGCATGCACACAACTGTCGAGTCAGCACACCTAGATCAGCAAAGAGCTCGCGTGCCTGGGTTGGCCTCGACAGAGCGACACAAGGTGTATAGAGCTACGAACGTAAGCCTGCATCTACCGTGGGGGCAAATGTCCTATTTCTGTGTTAGATATTGCTGCAGTGTATCGGGTGTTGTTACGCACAGACTGTCCCTGTGCATGGAGGCGTAGGGTGGGACAGGCACCTCAGTGTCATTAACTCGACATGTACCATAGTATGACTAACTCGCGTGACACGTACCTCAGTGTGACTAACTCGCCACGTACCACAGTGTGACTAACTCACTTGACACGTACCTCAGTGGGACTCACTCAGCACACACGTACCTCAGTCTGACTCACTCAGCACACACGTACCTCAGGTCACAGGTACCAGCGAAGTACACACTCAAGGGTGTGGTCGCTGTCGCGCGGCGGGCCTGTAATTGGGCCCCGCATGCTACGGTCTCGCTGGCATGCGAAGTGCCACTGCTGGGGGGAGGGGAGGGGCGCGTGGGTGCTGCTCTTTTCGTGTCTCCTGCCGTCTTTTGTCCTGCGCTCAAGTCTTCACTCACAACACACATTACTATTGCTAAACCTCAAGTTATCAAGTACCAGGCTCAGAATACCAAATACGCAATATTATAATTAGAAGGCTCAAATTATATGGATATTGTGATTTTATCGCTGCTACATTGGCACAGAATAATAAGACAGTCTTCGGACTTCACATGCCAAGGCAACTGCTTATTAGATAACATAGCTGGCAGTGGACGGACCAACAGACCCATCCTCAGAGTGCGGCCGGGACTGACGCCCCGGCCCTCTATGAGCTATAGCCAATGTGTCGGAATCATTTAGATATTTGAGAAAGAAAAGAAGGAAACGAAGATAATAAGAAGCCAACGAGTTGATCATGCAAACACAATTAAATACTGCAGATTCGCATTGCTCAGAGACGTTACGTTAGTTGGGGTATGAAAGATAATGGATGTGGCTTAAAACGATAACTTAGTTCGTACAATATTGAAAACACACTTGATGAAGTGGTCCTACAGGACGTGGTAACAGAATGCACTGCGCAGGATGAAGAGCTGGTTAGCCTCAAGCTGCCATCAACTCCTGCATTTCTTTAATGATTGTTCTTTATTTAGTAAGTGAATGTCTGTTCTAGGCAACGGTATTTGACAAAGTTACATCCTGCTGGGATGAGCCTTCGGCTAAGAGAACGTCATACGGATAGCGGTAGAGGGCTCACGATAGTTTACGAAAGAAAGATAATGAGTTCCTGAAGGCGGCTTCACACAGTAGGCTTTTCATTGCTGCAAGCAATGCAAAGTTCTCGGACGTTTTATCGTATCCCTGCAAATGCAGGTGTCTCTCCTAAAAACTTTCTAAAATGTCAGCCGTTAAGTCAGCTTACTTGATGTCACTAGCCAAGTGTCGGATATCTTTTTAAATTTAGGGCGAATCGGAATTAAGAAAAGTGCAGATTATTCCATTATTTACAGAGGAACAACGATACATTAGGGGATTTTGTACGTTTTTGACCCTCGCCCTTAACAGTGCGAAAGTAAACAGCGCAGATCCACTACTTGTAGCTGTGAGAGTTTTATTCGTGGGCTGTGGTGGCATCGGTGCGCTTTGCCTCTGGTGTTCTTATTTAAATTTGCAGGTAGAATTTTCTCTGCTCCGGTTCCACGTTGTGTGCATGTCCCTGGTCATCACAGTATGGCTGTAGCCCCTGCGTGACGCCAGGGCGGCCCCGCCCTCTCGTGACAGCTGCTTCTGCTCTTGTCTTTATTCTCGTCCTTTCTAAGTGCATTTGCGTCACCTTTCCATTTGCGGAAGTGCTCAAAATTAAACTAATGGAGCGATAAGTGAAATCCCGGCAATTTCACACCAGGTATGCGATGCATCAATATATTAGGTAGGCCTACGTTACTGACGGTGGAATTGGTCCAATTTCCATAATAATTATAAGTAATTAGGTCAAATGTGCGGCTACTGACGGACTAAAAAGTCCTGTTTGCATAGAGGAGATCATGTTGTTATCTTTGAGCTACTGCCATCTCAAAAGATAGATTAAGTAAGTAACATGGGCATCGGACGGGACCCCGCAGCCTGTGGATGTGTCTAGGCAGAATGAATATGAGTGCCCTCATTGGGAACTGATATAGTGCTTCGAGTCTGTGGCTCATTAACTTTAATTTATTTTCAGTGTATCGCAGCCCGTCTGCTGATGATAGGGTCTTTGATTGTCTTTTAGATGCAATGACTGTGATTCCGCTTTTGTCTTTATGGGAGATTTTAATTGTCACCATGTGGAATGGTTAGGCTCTGGGAGGACCGATTGTCATGGATGTGGATGTAGCTTCTGGTGTCCCACAAGATAGTGTTCTGGACCTTCTGTTTTTCATTGTATATATGGCGAACCTGTTTGATATTGTTCATAATATACTTGTTGGTTGTGCTGATGATATTACTCTGCTAGCTGTTTGCAATAATCCTAGTAATTGATTGGAGGTTTCAGAATCCATTCAGAGTGATTTGGAAGCGATTGATTCCTGGTGTTCTAAGTGGGGGATGAGGCTAGATGCTGGCAAGACTAAGACCATGCTCGTGTCTAGGTCACGTACAGTGAGACCTGCTTCCCTGCACTCATACTGAATGGAGTGTCACTTCCTGTGATTAATGACTAGGTAATCTTGGGTGTCAGCTTTGATCCAAAGGTGATGTTTAAGTCTGATATCTGTTCGGTAGCCTCTTGTACATCGCAGAAAATCGGTCTTATGCGACGTGCTTGGAGGGTGTTTGTCTCGGTAGAGTTGACACGTCGCTGCTTTAACTGCTTTGTCCTCCTTCTTCTGAAACACTGCTCCTTAGTCTGGGGTTCAGCAGCCGATTGTCATCTGAGTCTTTCTAGTGGAAGTAATAGGCAAAAATAGATAAACTTTCAGGAGATGGCCGAAGTGGGAATATTATATCCCAAAATTGAATGCGCTTCCTGCTATACCAACGTTGAAATCTATTCATTGAAATTGCTACAGTATCACGTAGAACTCTAACGGAGTTTGTTCTACGTTTTCCTTACATCGAAAGTACATTTGCTTTCATTCACGATGTATAAATTGAATAGATGACCAACGAAGCACAGTAGAAGCGATGTTTTCAGCAGATGCAGCAGCATCTTTCTAGCCTGCTCCCTTTTTTTTAACGCTTGAGAGTAGAAATTTCTATGTACTGAAATTATATTGGATACGTGGCTGGAATTGAATTCAGTGCAGTTCGACTGCTTGCTAATATAAACTGCTTTTATCACATGTTATATAAAGGGAAAAGGGAATATGCTACTCAAATGAATTACAACAGAGAGTACTCATCTCTTATAACACTCCGAGTCGGACGTTGTAGCACATCTTTTTGAAGCATTTTAGGAAAGCAAGTATAATCAATAAAGAACCGTCATCACAAATTTCTCACGGTCACCTTTGACGACCCGGACACTTTAAGTATGTATTAAAATAACGCGCATATTAGGAAGGGAAGGCAACGTCATGTCAGGCTGCATCCACAGCAACACAAGCTTATAAATATATAATTCATCGGCAATACATGCTGAAATCTAAATTTATGAAGTTGTTCTCACGATTTTTATGTTTATCGTTTGTGTTGAGTGTTCTTTTATACAGTAGCTGCATGCTTTTATGGACGAGCTGCCCTCACAGCTACATATGCTTTCCACACCCAGCAGTGACACGATTGCAAAGTATCTCACAGCCTAAAATTCGTAGGAGTAGCACCTTAACTTGTGTGTGTCGCAGTACCCAAACTGTTTACAGACTGCACTCTTCTTGACGGCTTTCACGAAACCACAAGTTGGCGCTATTGTTGAGGGATTTTGCTTCAATAAATGGTTGTACAATTACTATAGAGACCTGAAAGAAGAAGTAAACTGTTCACGGTAATGCAAGTAACGTATTTATAAGCGAGCTACAGAAACTCATTCAAACAATCGGTGGGCGACAGTCTCTGAATTTTAGGACAACAAAATGACCTGATAAATGTTTAATTTTTGTCGTCTCCCACCATTGCTGATGAATTCGTGTTTCTTGCTAATAAATGTATTCCTTGGGCCACGAGGAACAGTTCACTGCTCGTATGATCAAGCTCCCTAATTAATTAATTAACAAAAAATGATACAGTCCTACAACTCTTTTGTGAAAAGTCAACAAAGTACATTGTAGTCTACAGCCGAGATATTCTTGCAGTGAAAGAGACAGCCCTATCTGTGTGTGCGCTGCACTGAGACCTTTCTGTGTATTGAGGGAGCGTAGTCCCCTCCACACCCATGTGGTGAAAGAGCATAGCCCCCTCTACTCATGCATCCATTGGCGGTCTCAGCGTCTATGGCACCAGTGATGATGACAATGATACACATGAGACATACTGCAGTCTCATTGCTTCGTGAAGTGCTGTGGGTTCACAATTGCTAAGCAGATAATAGCAAAACTATTGGATAGTTCGCTATCACGCTCACATCCTCAATTGCCTGCAAATTACAGCAGCACCACCGTAACCAACGGGTCGGATTGTCCTGCTGTCGTTACTACAAACAAGCATATCGCTAGCAACCACTGGGGCACATTGCACTGCGTCCAGTCACGTCACCAGTCGTGTTGTGCAGCACTTATCCCTCTCGCTCTGGCACTTCATCTCCCGTTCCCTTCAACATCATTTAATTCACGCCTACACGCTCATATACTGTATAAGATCTGTACCTTACTGTGAGACGTCTCTGTAGTTTTTCATTTTCGATTATAAGCACTGAGTTCATGGTAGTTTCATGCTTTGAAAAGCATCGTGGCTATATTTAGGAAGCTGAAGAACTGATTTACCGGAGAGATACTGCGTGTATTCCAACTGTTCCTTGCAGTGCACCGTTTCCTCTTCAGTGATGCTACGTTCAGCTAGTGGCTATTATTTCATCTCTTGTGCCGTATTTGAACAAATTCACTCAGTATGAGATTAATATATGTAAAAACTAGCGAAGTACTTTGACAGCACGTACCTCCTCCAAACAACGCAGTGTTATAATGAAAAACAAAAAATGGTCCTGAATCCAAGCTTTCATTTTAATTATCCCCGAAATATGGTCATTTGCACCTTGACATTAATCCTTGTAATTTTCCTGAAGATACGTCCCTATTTCTTCTGCCAAACATTAAGTCAAACATTCAGTCAAACACACACATACCTACGCCTATACGAGCCGGTTAGGTTTTATGGGGTACACGCTTTTAAAAAGTCCATCCGCCATCCCCCGACTAACCACCCCTAGTACGAGGAAGCTTGCCTACAATGAGCTCTCGAGACCGAGAACCTTTTAGGTTAGGAGGAAAGGGCTGGTTTATCTAGCGTTCTTATGACGTATATTAGGATATTAACAGAACCAGTCCTGGCCTTCTAACGTACAAGGTTTTCGCCTTAAAAGCTCATTGTTGGTTAGCTATTCGTTACATAGCGTCAATCTTTGATTGGCCTTACTTAACGTCGCCATTAAAGCTTGACGCTAAACGAGGCCAATCAAAGATTGACGCTAAGTAAGGCCAATCAAAGATTGACGCTAACTAAGGCCAATCAAAGATTGACGCTAAGTAAGGCCAATCAAAGATTGACGCTAACTAAGGCCAATCAAAGATTGACGCTAACTAAGGCCAATCAAAGATTGACGCTAAGTAAGGCCATTCAAAACTTGACGCTAAGTAACGAATATCCTGTAATAAAATCATGCTTTTAGGAGGTACTCCACAGAGGTATTCCACATGCTTAATGTACCCCATATGCTGGACTGAGCAGTAGCTGGATACCTCATAAAACCTAATCCGCACGTACACACACACACACACACACACACACACACACACACACACACACACACACACACACACACACACACACACACACACACACACACACACACACA
>LQNS02276927.1:5672959-5685345 GCA_001587735.2 Parhyale hawaiensis | reverse complement strand
CGAGTCTCCCCTCCCAGTTGCACAAGCTGCGTGCGTGTTGTTAAATTGGAGAGTTACTTTTTTGGTGCAGCCATTTTGTGCTGCGGCCGCAGCTATGACGGTTGATTAGATTTGGAGGGTCGCCATCGTCCGACGCTGGCATTAATTCTTATCTGTGTGGCGTGAATGGAAGAGACGGACCACACGCTCTAACTATATGAATTATAGAAAGCGAGAATTCATAAAGTCGGGTTCACACGTACGACTGGCATCCGTGCTATCAGCATAAAACTTACTCAAGGTGATGCGATTACGTTGCTGTGGTGCGGCTTCATCTTGCGCGTATAATTAAACTGTCGAAAGAATTGTGGACAGTTTCAGCTGTAGCTGCAATTTTTACAGTTACACAAGTAGCAAGTGCCAATAATACGTTCGACTATCCTAATTTTGAAGGAGTATAAGTTCGCAAAGAATTGTATTTCAGCATTTTAGTGCGATAGTCAAACACTTGAAGTTGTAGTCAAGCTTACTGCAACGTCATCTAATTAGTTGACTTGGCGCTATGTTGATAGTACAGATGACGATTGCACGTGCGAACCCGGCTTTATGCGCACAGTGCTGGGCAGACCGTGAGCACGAGCGGTGTGAGGGTGCGCTTTGTGACGTTGAAGTGGGTGCAAGTTTTCTGGGTGTGAAGGTGCGCACTATCACGTAGAGCTGTTTGCTTCCATACTGGATGTGAAGGCAAGCCGTGTGAAATTGCGCGCTTTGTGTAGTTGAGTTGTGTGGAAGCTAGCTCGATGCGTTTTTTTTTAGAATAGATAACTGGCAGTAGATGAACCAACAGGACTAGGTTAGTTGCTTTCAGGTGCACTCTGTGAAAGCGCTGTGTGAAATTGAGTTGTGTGTATAAGCTGTGTGAAAGTAAATTGTGAACGGAAGCTGTATGAAGATATTATGTGCAGGTGCGTTGTGAAGAGGTTAGTAGTGCGAGTTTGTGATGTATGGTCGCGTACCGTGACTGCCCCTGTACACTTGAACTTCCTACTGAGCGCAACCGCGTATTGGAAGAAGCGCTCAGTGCATTTGATGCACTCAGTGAGAACTTCGGGTACCATTTCGATTGCCATACCAACACTACACTTGCAGAAAACTTTCCGAAAAGGAGCTAATGTATGTTAGAATGAACAATGAATGAAATTTATAACAAAAAGGCACCCGTTAAAGATGATCAGAAATGACTTCGCTTTTTTTTCAACTTTATGAGAAAGTTACCTACTCCTGTAAATTATTCGTATATACGGTAAAACAACAAAAATCATATAAGGAAAGAAAATTAGTTTACATAACGTAAACTTAAATTATCAACTAACTTTCAACTGTATCATAGCATACCAGTACCATATGTATATACTGAATACCTATGACTGCATTTTATGATAAAATACGTTACTTCTACAAATAATTTGATTATTAATAAATACTTGTTCATTTATTGTTGAAAGGGGATGCAATGTATAAATTAGGGTTTTAATATTTATTCTTGTCTAATCAATTAAGTATTTTATGGTACGACATAGACCCTCTAGTGAAATACCAAGTGCTTTTCTAAGCTCTTCACCTTCTTCTATTTCGCATACTTGCTGCTTTAACGTCACTGCTGTATTTCAACGCTGTTTAATTTTTCGCATGAATTCTTTCGTGGTGTCCTGCGCGTCGCTCTCAACGATTTCTGTAGGATTTTGTTCAAATATTTCATCCGCAATAGTATGCAAGCGTTGAGAATTAGATTGATCTTGATGGTCACACTATGGCAATTCCATTCTCACTAAGGCAAATTTCATTAAAACCTGCAGAATGCGCAAGTTCTGTAGTTTCTTCGATTGTCTCGCGTAGTGGCGTTGCATTCCTTCGCTGAGAATGAGCACATTCCGGCCATAATTTAGCCAACACTGCATTCATTGTTGACTGCTTTACTTCGTTCAAAGACTGCTCTATATTTTTCAAAGCATTTTTTACTGTATAGCTTTTACAAAATTAAGTCAGTCTGGGGAGTACCAATATATGATAACTAGCCTGGCACATGGGCTAGAACAATAATAATAATAGTATGAATTAATTTCCATCCGGAAACTCAGTCATTACTATAGCAACAGGCTCGCATATAGTCCTACTCTACCTAGAGTAATGCAACTTCATATAACATAAGAGGTTTTGTAAATATAATTAGGAAGCTGTCTTTTTATATTGACTTCGTATGCCCGCATCACAAATGGAAAATATAATGGTTGTGGATACCATACTATATATATATAACAGCGCCGGTAATGAATTAACTAGAAATCCACTATATGTTGAGATAACCTTCACAACAACCCCGACAGTCACTGAATGCCAGCTAGTTACAACAGTAGTTCCAACAGGACTAGGTTACAACATGCAAAATCACAAAAAACTTGAATAAATACCATGTTTTTTAATGAGCGCCCATGCACCTTCCTGTCAATAATTGCCAGTAGAAAAATTTTATATACAGAATCCTAAACCATAGAACTTGCGCCTTTCTATTTCTTTCCTTCTATGATAAAACTAACCCTAAAATTTATTTACAATTCATTTAATAAGTTATCTACTTCTAATCATCTAGACTCCAAATATTAGTCAATTATTTACTGTTCTTATCGACACTCTTTGTAACGTTATGGTTATGGTCGTCACGTGATCTATGGATTATTTTAGTTGCCCATGAATCCCATTTTTCTGTGAGATCTATGAAAGAAAACGAAATCTGCGCTCAGTACGTAACCTCTCAGAGGAAACACTAGGCGCTCAGTACGAAATGCGCTCAGTAGGAACGCGTTCAGGAAGAGGTTCAAGTGTACCTACACTGACGTACAAAGGCACAATATGTTTAGGACACTCATTACATACTTCTTAATGACTTTTCAATACTGCTTCTGGATCATTTATCATTTTCATGAAATATAGATTATTTAACTGCTTTAATATTAAGATTACAGGCACTAACATTTCCCGTAAGATTTAAGTTACTCGGCACTAGGTACCAAATTTTAAACTTTGAGCGGAAGTAAGTTTAGAACCCTGAGAAAGAAATATGTAATTATGAATGAACAATTCAGTCAACACTATAGAAAATTAATTCAATATTTGCAAGCATTGCCACGAGATTCTACCCACAAAGAACTTTATGCATTGTTTCTGCATTGATTTCGCTAAACAGTAGGGGCTGCAAGGGGTATATCATCCCAACATTTCTTGATGATTCCATCAATACATTCTTATTATCAAACTGTGTTCCATTTTGATAAACATGCCTTGAATGAATGCCCCCCAACTTTTGCGACTGGATTCAGGTCCGGGTTCTTAGCTGGCCAGTCCAGAACGATGATATTGTGGGTGAAAAATCATTTCTTTTGCGCTTAGTAGTATGTATTGTAGCATTATGCTGTTGCAAAATGACTTAATTTTGTTCAAGATATTAAAGAAAAAGCAGAAAATTGTTCCCTAAAATTTTACTGTACTTCACAGCGATTTGTCTGCCCTTCATTTGAACAAACTTGGCCTTTGCATTAGAGGAAATTACTCCCCAAATCATAAGTGACCCTTCACAAAATGGCTGCTAAGACAAGAAATATATTCATCTTTTCTCATATCATGCCAGTATTATTAGTAACTAACTGGATTATCCAAACTAAGTTTATTTTCATTTGAATAATCACATTCTTCTATTTTTTCTCACTTTAAGTTATCTCTTCATTCATCCATTCCATTGAGCAACTTTAATGTTTCTTCGTGAATGAAGTGCTGGGGTTTTCTTTCCTTTTCTTGTAAAAAAATTTCTTGGAATCAGGTAGAACTTGACGACCACTTCTTGGAGTAGGTCAAGTGAGGTTAGAAGATTTCTTGAGCTTGTGTGGCTGTACGAAGTCTCTCTAGGGAATCTGCGAAGGTTCGTCGGGGACAGTTTAGGAGGATGACCTGCACGTTTTCGGTTGCCAGACTCATCAGGATTTTATAATAAATGACTCACAATATGTATATGCTTACTTATCTTCTTAACAGCTCATACTATACAAAAACCGGACTTTTTTAATGCAAGAATACTTCCATTTTCATTTTCCTAAGGCTGAAGCAAGCTTAAAATTTTTATCTTGTCTTCTCAGTTGAAGTTTTACTATTTACTGGTTTGTTTACATAACTTTATCTTCATATGCTTATTTAGTAATTTGGAAATACTTTTTTCTTACTCAGTGTCCTACGTTTATCTTAACCCCTAAAGTTTCAATTTAGCAACTACAGAAACTGTTAGTGCCTCTATATTTATTATTAAAGCACCTACAGTATTCTATATTTCATGAAAATATTAATGACCTAGAAGCAGTATTAGTTATTAAAGAATATGCAAGTGTTTTAAACTTATTACCGTCCCTTTAGTTCGATCTCGTATGTGTTGCACTACAACTTCATGCCTGCAATATGCACGCTCTCCAAAAGTCGTAGAATTTTCTGCCCAGTCTCATTTGTTAAGATTGGCTGGGCAGCGAAATAATCCTCCCGAGATTGGCTTCCTGAGGCTGCACTAAAACGCAACTCTCCTGTGCAAAAACACTACAATTTTATGGTACCTCCGAGTTCTTCTGCGGCTGCCCGGTCGCCCGAGCGGGGGTGGTGGTGTCGGGCGCTATTGCCTCCTCTGGCCCCACTTCTTGCGGGGGTCAGCTGCAACTTTCAAAGGCCGCTCAAGATGCATTAGTGCAAGATGATTCGATACATTTATTTTTCAGCATAGTGCCTCGCTGAGCTCCGCTGCCTGGCTAGCAGCAACTAATAGTCTCACATTTGCAAATATTTGATCCGACTTTCCTGTAGTTGCTTCTCCCAGAAAATGATTGCGTGTTGCCGTTTCACCATGACTCATAATTTGACTTATTTTTTGCATTAGTTTTCCTCTGGTTACTAACAAAATTGCCGTGCAGTGGCTCTGGAGACCTCGTTCGTTTCTTGCTAAAACAGAAGGTCATCTGTTAGGCAGCCTCTTTGCAGGTGCAGACCACTGCAGTTAATCTTCGCTTTCATCATTGACTACGGGGCGTTCTGATGAAGTACGTGCCTAAAAGCACTGTCACCCTGTCTGAGTATGCAGTGTCTGTCAGGAGAAATAATGCTGCTTAAATTTTGTAGGTCACACAAAAGGCTGAATGCCCTGCTGTAAATTGTGACCCCGCGTACTAAAAGTGCAGCTGTATAAAGTTCTGTAACGAGTCTGCTGAAGTACTCAGTCTCCTCATTTTTGTGTTACAAACTCACGGACGGGCAGTTGAATACCATCCATATTGTGATATCATTCCATACGAGACCTGGCATTGCAATAAAACGTTCTTTTCCCTCTGCTTAGGAGGCGCCAGTGTTGATATTACCTCTCACTGTGAAAACATGCATCGTACTAACTAGTTAAGGAAAATTTGTTCAGTGTTTGCGTATCCGGTCTGGGGTCTTCATTAGCCCCGTAAACATTTACCGTATGTGCTTAACGTAAATAATTCACTGTCTTTGGGGAACATCTTGTTCTGGTTTTAATAGACACCTTCTTACGAAAGTTTATCGTTAATGAGACTGAAAGGAGTTAAACAATCTTTTTGAGAATTTATTTGTAATGAGAGCGTTAGAGGGCTTAGCAATATGGTTGAGAATTTATCATCAATAAGCTTAGGTCATTGAAGCATTATGCCATCTTCTTGAAGATTTATTTTTAATTAAGACGTTGAAGGGGTTAATAATCTTCATGGAAATGTATTGACTAAACAATCTTCAGGACATATTTACCTATTGCTGGTAGCGGTTTACATGCTGCTTAGTGAACATTATGGAGCTGGAGCTACAGCATACCCATTAATCCTTCCCTCAGTGCTGTCCGTGCTGCTGCTGGCACCAGGGTACCAGGGACGTCTGTCGCACCTCTGGACAACCAGTGCCCCTGAGCTGGTACTCGTACCTCCCTCCACGGTGTTCCTGGGCAACGGTACCAACGCTCTGCTGCGCTGCGCTGCTCTGGGCAACCCTGAGCCGCTGCTGGACTGGCTGGACTCCAGCGGGACGCCTATTGTGTCCAGTCCAGGCGTCAGGTGAGTACAGCATATGGTGTATCTGTGGTGTCTTACTTCTCAATGCTGCATTGTTTATGCAGCATTTGGCATCATGCTGCGCTGATATTGCCATCATAGCTTCCTGTGGCCACCATCCTTCGCATTACGACCATCTCTGCACACTGCCATCAGTTGCGCATATTGCCACTCTGACCTCGTATTGCCACCTAATCCCGTGCTGCCTAAGTCTTTCATTTACCACCAGGGCCCCGTATTGTCACCAGGACACTTCTTTTACCACCATGCCCCCGTATTACCAGCAGGCCACCGTATGGCCACGAGGCTCCCGTATGGTAATTAAGCCAAACTCCAGAGCCAATCTCGCCCCTCCGCCGCACTCGCCCCAGATTGCTCGCCCAGGCGCCGTTTATTGTTTGCCTCAGACTTACCTAAGCTCTCGAGGCACCTAATTCACTGGCTCTACGGCTGCCTTGGTAACACCTCATTGTAGGGCTTATTATTATAATATAATGGTAATAAGGCAAGCCGCTGTGGAATTGAGTCGCTCACGTCTTTATATATTTGTGACGCGTTGGGTGCCGTCGCTCCGTCGGGCGTGTGGGCCGTTGTACATGCAGAGCAGTAACGGCGCCCCGTGTACATTTAAACAGTTTACTCGCTGCTGGTATAACAGTGGACTACCTGTGACTCAGGTGTGCTATCTGCATCCATAAGTATCTTTAGGCACCGATTCAAGTTGAACCAAACCTGTCCTAAACCAGCCTCACCTACTCTTATCTAACCTAATCTAACACATACTCTGAGGTAGGCTTAAATTATACCAGGACTGTTACTCTTTATTCGTATTTGTATTATTTTATCACTATATAGTACCGTATATAACATCTGGAGTTCAAATTGTAAACTATAGCCATGTCTCAGCTCGGGCCGTTTGTCCATCGCATTTCTTCAATTTCAGCTCTCAAGCGAAGAGCATCTGCCTGTAGTTTCCGCCGTACTGTTTGAGTGCATGTATTTACTGATATGTCTCTGTACAATGTCAAATAGCTATTTATCCATTGTTTTAAGTATCAGAGGCTTTCACTGATAATTCTAAGAAGCTGAATAGTACGCCACTACGGTCGGTGCAGTGTCAGCAGCGTCATACGGCGGCACTGACGATTGATTACTTTTCTCTGCTATGACAAAAATGTTTTTTATGAAGTTTTGATATATTCTTCCTCCAGAACGCAATTCTCCACATTATGTTTGCGGACATGTTAGTGTGGTTGCCCGCTACAGCGTCTTTCCATTCATGCTCGCTATGATTCTTTGTTGTTTTGTGGCCTCTACAGATTATTTTTTTGCTGGTCTTCCGCTTCA
Organism: Parhyale hawaiensis; assembly: GCA_001587735.2. Classification (NCBI taxonomy): domain Eukaryota; kingdom Metazoa; phylum Arthropoda; class Malacostraca; order Amphipoda; family Hyalidae; genus Parhyale; species Parhyale hawaiensis. The sequence continues at coordinate 5,677,879 of LQNS02276927.1, read as the reverse complement.
TCCTTTGTTTTCGCTTATCCGTGATAGGTTCCTTACGTTGCTTTATTATTACACGTGTCTTCTCTCTTCCACTCTTAGGTCAGTGACAGCTGTGGGTAGGGAGAACTACTTCAGGAGAATAGTAATTTTATAATATATCGCTTTTTGAGTGGTGAGAAAGTTATTTAGTTTTTGACTATCTGCGATACCTTCTATTAGTGAGGGAGCGTTGTAGTATAGGGTACTTTACTCACCCTCATACTATGGCCAAGTTAATATTCAATTTTCAAACTCAAAATTCAAATTTTTAGACATATTGTACAACATTATTCTTACTGTAAATCATAAATGAATTTTTGAAATCTCCTGTGTGCCAAACTCCCCCCGCCGTTACCTCTCATTTAGTGGCGAGCGCGGCTCCTGTAATGTTAGACGTATTGTAAGTATCTTGCTCGTACGAGCGCTGTTTACTGCTCACCGTTTATTGGTTTTAACTCACAGTAAAGCCTACCTATGCATGCAGGGGCATGACCCCACAACATTTCACTTGTAACCGTTTGCTAAGTCGTGCTACGGATGTGTATGCAAACTGCTTGTTTATGTCACGTCATTGTGCCGAATTTAACGCTTGACAAACAACTAACCGCGCGTTAATGGCGTGTGTCCTGCCTCGTGTACAGGCCCGGCCTATAATCCCACCCTGAGTTTATTACACACCATTACAGCTCGAAGAGGTCGTAACTTTAATGCTACACTGGAGCAGTTAAGACATTGAGGCGAGATGCATATATGGCCAGCGCTGGACCGCCGCAACGTCTTCATCTGCTGCTGAGATGTTCTCCAGCAGCTTCTCTCGCGTCTTGTCGGAACACAGCTGGTATTTGTCTAAGATTAAATGACACGGTTCTCTAGCTCAGCACGACCCGTGAAATCCCTGCGAATTGGGCGCTCCTAAAGCAGGTCAAATAGCGGGTATAGAGCTGACATGGGGGGGGCTTTTCAATTGATTAGCATCGAGAGTTGTGAGGTGGAGTGGTGGCTCAGGGGACCTGCAGTTTGCACTCCTGCAGTGCATTGCATCTTCTGGCAGTTTGAAAGACGACTTCTCTGTTCGTTACTACTGGAGTTAGCAGCCTGTGATATAATACTTAGCTTTCCTTACACCATCTGACACAAGTTTTTGGCAGCAGCTTATTAGTAAACACGCTGCAATAGCCGCCGGACTGCTAATATGCTGCACCGAAGGATGCATACCGCGTCCTGCTTTAAATCATGAAAAAGAGAAAAACTTAAATACTTCCTCTTGTCGGAAATACAGTAGCTGTGGACACAAGTTTCAAGTCCGATAAGATGGATTTGTCTGAAATAAGATACTTACAGATTAACTTGATAATACATTTCTAACATTGCAGGCATGCTCAATTTTATCGACAGTATTTCTTCCAACTCCGTATGTTGTTGTAACATCTTTGCTTGCACCCCATTTTAATTTACGAGCTTTGGACGTCCAGATACTCTAACCATTTTATCAAGGCAGTTCCGTCGTGGTCAAATTTCTCTGCGGCGTTGCTAATTCTATGGGTATTTCTGAGATATTGTGTGGCCCATATCTTAGCACCTCTCACTAGCTGCATGTAGAGAAATCTCAGAAATACCCATAGAATTGGCGCCGCTATAGAGGGATTGACCACGACCGAACTGCCTTGATAAATGGTCAGACTATAGCAGTGCTTGTAGGACTGCTCTACCTTCGGCATTGATGAAATCTTTTTGCTTATCACGCCTATGCGTGCTAATGCGTGCATTAGCACTATCTATGTTTACCTCCGCCAAGGAGGTTATGTTTTCGTCGTGTTTTTCTGTCTGTCTGCCGCCAAGATAACTCAAAAAGTTATGAACTGATTTGGATGATACTTAAAGGGATTGTTAGGTATGTTAGGAGAAACAGTTCATAAAGGTTTGGGGAAGATATGTCCATCCGTTTGTTTGTCTGCCTTTTTTTTCTCAATGCCATAACTCAAAAAGTTATAGATGGATTTTTATGAAATTAACATGAGTATATAGGTATATAACAAAGAGTAAATGAACAAATTTTGGGAATGATCCGTTGGTTTGTTCGTTTGTCACCGTTTTTCATTTTATGCTTGTTAGCACAATAACTCAAAAAATAACGAATGGATCTTTATGAAATTTATTGGGGTTGTTAGTGATGCTAAAAGACATAAATGATCAAATTGTGGTGCAGATCGGTTTGCTCGTTTGTATGTTTGACTCATGTTTTTCATAACGTTTGTTACCAGTATAACTCAAAAAGTTATGAACGGATCTTCAAGAAAATTGCACAAGCTGTTATTAATATCAAAAGGCACAAATGATTACATTTTGGAGTTTATACAAAGAAAATTATTGTTTCAGAGCCAATTTGAATTTTTTGCTACCGTTGCCTCGCTTGACGGAGGTATGCGCCCTCAGAGTGTTCTAGTTTTGATATTTATTTAGTCACTGTGGGTAGTTTAAGGAAAACATGAAATATCACTTGAAAAAGAAATAGACTTGGTTATATTTACCTCCGCCGAGGAGGTTATGTTTTCGTCGTGTTTGTCTGTCTGTATGTTTGTCTTTTGCTTGTCTGTTTGTCACCAAGATAACTCGAAACGTTATGAACCGATTTGAACGAAATTTACAGGAATTGTTAGGTATGTTAGGAGGAACAGATGAATAACTTTTGGTGAAGATATGTCCATCTGTTTGTTCGTTTGTATGCTTCATTTTTCTCAATACCATAACTTAGAAAATTATGGATGGGTTTTTCTGGTATTAACATGAGTTGTTAGGTATATAACAAAGAAAAAATGACCAAATTTTGGTAATGATCCGTTCTTTCGTACATCACTTTTTAATTTTATGCTTGTCAGCAACATTAAATAAAAAAATAAATGGACATTTATGAAATTCATAGGGGTTGTTATTAATGTTAAGAGACATAAATGATTAAATTTTGGTGCAGATCGGTTTGTTCGTTTACATGTTTGACTCATGTTTGTCATAACGTTTGTTAGCAGTACTGTGCAACTCAAAAAGTTAGGAACGGATCTTCAAAAAAATTGCATAAGCTGATATTACTATCAAAAGCCACAAATGATTAGATTTTGGAGTTTATACAAAGAAAATTATAGTTTCAGAGCCAATTTGAATTTTTTACTACCGTTGCTTCGCTTAGCGGAGGTATGTGCTCTAGTCATGAATGGTTTTCTTCACCTCGAGGATTAATGCTTCGTTCAGCACACTTTATACTTCTGTTTATTATACAAAAAAGTTGTTGACGAAACATTTTCTTGCTGCAGTCGGTCTGCGCACCAACTATTTCCAACAAGAAGGACTATGAAGTAAAGAGACCGAAATGAAATGACTCAGATGTTAGCCAGGTGGGGCCATCAGCGATATGACACTGATACCACCAATATGACACACACACACAACCCTACACACACATGCGCACGCATATACACACACACGCACATATAGGTCGTGGTTGATTTGCGTACTTATCTTCACCCTGTCCAGAATATCCATCACAAGCATTGGATTTAATAGTTTCGCGCGAGTTTTTGGTGTTAGTTGCAGACCAGTTAATAAACCCCAGAGCATCAGCAGTTAGAGGTGTTGCCTTCATCGGGCCACAAGAAGGCGTGTTATTTTACGTGCAACACTTGTTCTAGTGTATCCCTTGTCCTACTCAATCGCCCATCCCTTACACGGCTGACCGTCGGACAACTCACCAACCCTAACAGCAGCCTGGACCGCCCCAGCGACTAAGCCCGTACATCAGCCTCCGAGGCTGCCAACATTTTCGTAGGGAATGTTCTGACCAGCACTGGCCCGCCTGTGGCCCGTGCCGTCCCACTTGCTGCACAGCTTACGCCCATTGCTGAGATGAAGGCGACATCTGAGGGATCTTTTGTAGGACCCTTGCTTTTATCTTCACTTCATTGTTCCCACGCTCTGAAGTTTGTTTGAATGGCGCCTACCATTGAGCGATACCGGGGCAGCTGCTGACCTCACCTGTAGTGATAATGATGGGCGTACGTGGAGCCGTGAATACACAGCTCTATGATTATTTACATCCATTGAGTAATATTATTTATGATATTAATCTTTGTTCACGGTGCGGACTGCTACGATTTATACTGCCGTTCGATTATTTCTGTTGTTGTACCCTTCCGTCGAAGGAGACAGCAAATATATTCCGTTATTAGCTCTTCATTGTTGGTGCCGGAGGTTGTTGTTCAATTGCAATGGTAAACTATTCTTTTTGCCACAACCTGGACTTTTGGGGTTGGATCCTTAGACATTACATAGATAGGTATGCCATGATACTTCGCCTAGGCTAAATAATGCCAATTGTTTCAATGGCTAGTTGTCCAGTTGCAGGAATAGCACAAGATCTGATAGGAAGCAGGATGGAAATACATATAAAGGTCTAGTGTCCCTGGGAACAACTCCGAGGTGTAAGAAGTGTGCACTAGGATGGATACGTGGCAGCTATTGTGTCGGATGGTTCATGTTTTGTAAGATTTGCAATAGAGAAATCCTCCGATATTTATTGCCATAAAAATCACACATATTCTCGCAGCGTCCTGGGGTGCAGCTCATTACCAACTACCATACTGCGGTGAACTTATGTTGTCCACTGTTGGGAGCGTGCGCTTCTGCGACCGGCACTCTGTATGTGTGGTGGTGTGATGTCTGAGCCCATGCTATGGTGGTGTGAAGTATGTGCCCTGACTGTGGTGGTGTGATGTCTGTGCCCTGGCTGTGGTGGTATATAGGTGTGTCCGTGTGTAAGTGCTGCTTATGGAGGAAAGTCCTGCAGCACACAGTCAGTCCTGCAGCACGCAGTCAGTCCTGCAGCACGCAGTCAGTCCTGCAGCACGCAGTCAG
>LQNS02276927.1:5642025-5672611 GCA_001587735.2 Parhyale hawaiensis | reverse complement strand
CCCTGGCTGTGGTGCTGTGATGTCTGTGCCCTGGCTGTGTGGTGTGATGTATGTGCCCTGGCTGTGTGGTGTGATGTATGTGCCCTGGCTGTGGTGGTGTGATGCATGTGCCCTGGCTGTGTGGTGTGATGTATGTGCCCTGGCTGTGTGGTGTGATGTATATGCCCTGGCTGTGTGGTGTGATGTATATGCCCTGGCTGTGTGGTGTGATGTATGTGTCTTGGCTGTGTGGTGTGATGAATGTGTCCTGGCTGTGTGGTGTGATGAATGTGTCTTGGCTGTGTGGGGTGATGTATGTGCCCTGGCTGTGTGGTGTGATGTATGTGCCCTGGCTGTGTGGTGTGATGTATGTGCCCTGGCTGTGGTGGTGTGATGTATGTGCCCTGGCTGTGGTGGTATATAGGTGTGTCCGTGTGTGTAAATGCTGCTTATGGAGGAAAGTCCTGCAGCACGCAGTCAGTCCTGCAGCACGCAGTCAGTCCTGCAGCACGCAGTCAGTCCTGCAGCACACAGTCAGTCCTGCAGCACACAGTCAGTCCTGCAGCACACAGTCAGTCCTGCAGCACACAGTCAGTCCTGCAGCACACAGTCAGCCTGCAGCACACAGTCAGTCCTGCAGCACACAGTCAGTCCTGCAGCTCACAGTCAGTCCTGCAGCACACAGTCAGTCCTGCAGCACACAGTCACTCCTGCAGCACACAGTCAGTCCTGCAGCACACGGTCTGTCCTGCAGCACACGGTCTGTCCTGCAGCACACAGTCAGTCCTGCAGCACACAGTCAGTCCTGCAGCACACAGTTAGTCCTGCAGCACACGGTCTGTCCTGCAGCACACAGTCAGTCCTGCAGCACACAGTCAGTCCTGCAGCACACAGTCAGTCCTGCAGCACACAGTCAGTCCTGCAGCACACGGTCTGTCCTGCAGCACACGGTCTGTCCTGCAGCACACAGTCAGTCCTGCAGCACACAAACACAGCAGTTAACGGAACAAGACGACGGAGCTCAATCATTGATTTCAAAACAAGGCGCCTATTGGAAGTGCCAGGAGCCTTTGCCTTAATTTATTCTATATGAACAAATAATAGAAAGCGCTTTGCTGTGTTTGGTGCCCGAAGTATTGAAAGCTGTCAAATTGAGCTGGACGTCGAGCTATGTTGCAGTTCATTTCCTGTGTATTGGTTCAGTAAACATTCACATGTGCTTTTAGGCATGCGTTGAAATGCTCACTGGCGACGCAGAGCAGTTGAACATGATAATGTTTGTACTAACTGGATCTAATCACCACAGCACAGTATGGTAGACACGCGCGACTGTATTAGAAAACTCACTTTAGCCTAAGCAGGACGAGGGTAGTCCATAAACTGCGCTACAAAAAATGTTACTCCCACAAGAAGCTGACGTTTTACTAGGTAGGATTGAGCTTCCTTCTAATATGTTATCGTACTTCCTTGTGCCCTTGTTAAGGCTCCAGATTTTCGGAAGCGGCGAATTGTACGGTAAAAATTATTCCCTTCGTGGTGTGATAGAGATCCGTATTTCTGTTGGAATACCTTTGGACTTTACGCACCCAGGGGGAAAACGCTAATGCCCTACCGCGGGTGTCGTTGTATCTGGTCACAATTCCTGCTGTTGAGGTAAGTTCGTGAAGTTACATAGGTCTTATACGCTTGTCTTTCTGTTCCGTGAGGTAGGCGACCGAAGGTGGTCAGCGACGTATCTCATGGGGGTCCTACCAATGGGGGCGGGGTGGGGGAGATCGCACATGACACCCTTCGCACGAGTGTTTCTTTCTTCCATCTTCTTCCCTTTTCCATTTTTATCTGCTTAAGAAACTTAGAAACTTTGCTCCTTGTTTTCCTGGAGATATCAGCGCCGTGGTCAGTGCTGAGATTTCCAACAAAAAATACTCAGAGATTTGCACTTTCTTAGTTAATGACTTACTCCCTTACTAGCTCACTCACTTACTTACCTGCTGTTTACAACTGAACTTCGTACGCTATCTATTTAGTTTACTTCATCAGTAAGCCGCAGCTACAGCGTTCTACCCAAGCAAGTTCAGTGTCTGAGCCTGTGTGCTGCTGGTAAGAGGCTCGTGTGGTTTGGCTGTGGGCGCCTAAAGAACGTGACTTCTCCGATGCACTGTTGCTGTGCCACGTAGCGATGCCCTCCGTCTTCTGCACGCCTGTGCCGCACAGCTGCTGCTGGTCCGCACCCACAGCGCAGGCAGCACCGCACAGCGCTTACCTCATGGCCTCTCACTCATGACGTCCAATCGCGAATATTTAGGCGAGTATCAGATATTATCTAATGTAATATGCACAGAGGTGGGCTCTGGCTGCACCGTCACAGGAGTAAACAAAAATGGCCGCAGACCTCCGGCCTTTTTATCTCACGACTGGGCGGGCCGCAAGTGCCCGCCCGTTTCAGCATACATCCCTGAGAGAGCAAATGACGCAAGTGCACGTAGTCCCGTAAGCGCCACACGCGCGGGTACAACCAACACTTTAAACACGTGGGGACCAGGGCTCCCACAGCTGAGGGTTTCCGCCCACAGCTGGGGGTTTCCGCCCACAGCAGGGAGTTTCAGGCCCTAGCTGGGGGCCTAGCTTTAATTTGGAAAATGTTGTAGATTCTTCTTTTTTTTAGAAATGCAGCATATTGTAACGAATTAGTAAGACTGCCATGTAACGAATAAGTGTTATGAATCGAATAGTACAAGCTTCAATTCAGTGTATTACATTGTGCGTACGTTCAAATACAACAGAAGGTGTTCATTTGTTTATTCATGCTCGTAACAAACTTGCAACAACTTTGTATGTAGGTTACACCGGCGGCTGCGTGTACCGCTTTCATTACCTCTCAGCTCGAAGTTGATAAAGCCAGCAATACAAGTCAGTATCGTTGTTAGTGGAACTTTGGCAGGGAAGATATTTTCTCTTATTAATCATGTTAAAACAAAGGAGTTCGCTGGCAACTAGCACTGTTAAAGGTGGGCTGTTGGCGAAGCAATCACCATTGAGATGTCAGTACATACTGCTATTATGAGCACCTCCTTCCAAACTGGCGAAATGTGTCGCTTACGGACTATAGCGCTGTAGCCACCAGCATTGCGATTAACGTCTGCAACAGAAGCAAACTCTTCTAAATGTGTATCGTCGTCCTGCAGCACCAAATTTGGAGGAGGAACTATTATGAAATTATCATTGTGAGCATCATTTCGACTCGTATTAATAAATGAAATTACTTCCTACAAAATTAGTTGTCTGGGTTATTTTCAGTGAATCTGAGTTTTTCTTAGACACAATATGGGCTTACGGGAAGTCAGTGAGTGGGAACCATGGACCCATAGCCTGCTACCCACAATCAAAGATGGCATGGTGGACCAAAATTGTACATGAAAGCGATTCTGGTTAAGAGAAATGCCAGCAAGGGGTCCAGCTGCCAATACAAATACTTCCTTGAAAGAAGTTTGGACGGAAATACCTCCCCCCACACACGGTGAAAACTACACATCCTCACACCTACTCTGCCGGCTGTCATTAATTGCCTCGAGTGCTGCCGGCATTAGCCGTGCAACTGGCATCCCTTGTCTGCCGCACGCTTCTCACCATCTTTTCTACATGTAGCTTCTATTTCATGTCTTAAATATATTTTATTTGCTACTTCTATCAATAAACCCCTGGAAACATGGAACGTGCGTGCTCATCGTTAGGATCGATAATCACTATCTGCACTGTAGCTCCTGAGCACTTCAGTGTAAAAGTGCAGTTTGGCTGCAGTCGACGTGCGCACTGACTGTTGCCCGGCAGTGAGGCATGTCCCTAAGCATGGGCTACGACCAAGGCCTCAAGTACAGTCTTGGGTCTGTACGTCACAAAAAATGGTTTGACCGGTACAGTCCCTGGACGAATTATCAGCCGCAGCCTGGTATTTTTCGTATCTACTCTTCATACTTTAGGCTCATCTGGATAAAAACTCAAACTATCGTAATTTATAACCTCAAGGTAGCTGAAATAGTTTTCTATCAAGATGTGTCCAAAATATGCAGAGTATGTTACAAAACTATCAGGCTGCGTCTAATAATTTGTCCAGGATCTGGATGTGAATTGTCCATTTTCAGGACAGACCCCCAGGTCTGTACTTTAGGAGGCATAGTTACGACGCACTACACAATGTTATGCGCTCGCTACAAGACCTGCTGTCTGCCAACAGATGCAAAGTTGATCGATTGCTCCAGTGCTGCTTTCTTGGCGGTGGGAATAATTATATATTCTGCCATATATACCGTGCGCAACCATTCTCACTAATCCTCATTTAGCGGGAACAATTAAGTCCTTAAGTTTTTGGATGAATTTCTGAAAGATTGCTTGCGTTTCTGCTGTAAACATTGTAGTAAAGGTAAAGTTGCCTCGACCGGATATCCCTACCAGGCAACTCTCATGCGCTGGCTCGTGCTGCGGATAAATCCCTCTTGGACGCAGAGGAGTGAAAGGCTGCAGTCGCTCACAAGTTGTTTGAGCTATGGCATCACCGCTAGGAGGCTCCTATGACAACTGTGCCCCTCCCCCGACCATAATTAAGATCAGTACACTCCCATCAAACTAGTAATGGCTAACTCTGCATTACCGAGCAACAACCATATCCTCCCTGGCCTAAGAATAAAACGCATTACTTCGTGACAACAAACGAGGCAACATCCCTAAGCGCTGCGCCACAGAGGGGGGTGGAGCAGGTATAGTGGGATAGACGAGCCACATTATTGTTGGATAATATCGTCATTAGTGTTCGACGCTGCTGCACGTGCCGCGAGAGAGAACTTCTCTGTGAAGTTCAAGTCATGAGAATAAGGGCGGTTTTTGCTTCTTGTGTAGCTTAAGTGCTGCAGTTCTTGTAACTCAAGTTGCTTGTGACTACCTGCTTACGGTACCTTTTCGAAACATCATGTGAAGCCTTACGGTATTTTACGCCTGGGTAATGACGCTCTCACCACGCCATATAGCGAGTGCCAATAGTAGTGATGCTGATCACTCTCTCGCGACTGACCGTGCGCTCTGCATCGCTGAAATAAAAGCAGCGATTCTAACCGTGCGCACTGTACCACTGGAATAAAAAAAAGATTGGAATAGCCTACCAAGAAGAAAAAATAACCAGAACTGCAGCGGTAAATTTAGCCCTGCAAACTTCGATGCCGACCCCGCAGATTTACTGGACACAGAACTTACGTAGCGTTCAAATTAACTGCTTAATGAAGTTGCGTTTTTGTTTGCAAGTGGAGTTCACTTTCGATTGCACGCTTATTTACCGATTTGTTTTGCGATGCTGCACAAGTCAGCCACCTGTTGAAGTGACCTGCAGGAGAGCAGGCAGGCGGATCAGTTGTACTCGTGGTTGCTTTACTTGTGCGATTGCAGCTGGGACAGTGCAGTGCTATCAACCTTTTCAATTACTGCCCTGAACTTTGACACCATGGTGGCTGCTGCGCCGGTACAGAATTTAGCATCGTCGTTTCCCAAGCGTTGGTATTTCCGACTTGAGGATGAGCGAGCAGCTGGTTTTTTAGCCAGCTTCAGCGAATCTAATTTGCCGACAGTATGAGGCTCAGCTCGTGGTTTCTGGTGTCCCACAGGGTAGTGTTCTGGGCCCTTTGTTGTTTTATTGCATATACGGCGGATCTGTTTCATCTTGTTAATAATCTACTGGTTGGTTACGCTGATGATGTTTCTTTGCTGGCTGTTTGCGATAAACCTAGTGATAGATTAGAGGTTTCAGAATCTATTCGGCATGATTTGGAAATGATTGATTCCTGGTGTTATAGGTGGGTGATGAGGCTAAATGGGCGTAAGACTAAAACCATGCTCGCGTCCAGGTCGCGTACAGTGGGACCTCCTTTTCCTGCACTCATGCTGGATGGTGTATCACTTCCTGTGGTTGATGACCTGGTAATCTTGGGTGTCAATTTTGATCCAAAGTTGACGTTTGAGCCCCACATTCGTTCGGTTCCCTCACGTGCATCGCAGGAAATTGGTCTTTGAGGCGTGTTTGGAGGGTGTTTAGCTCGGTAGAATTGACACGTCGCTGCTTTAATTGCTTTGTGCTTCCTCTTCTGGAGTACTGCTTTGTAATCTGGGGTTCTGCTACCGATTGCCATCTGTGTTTGCTTGACAAAGTGGTTCGTCGATGTGCGTTCATGCTGGGTGGTGTTGTGCCCTGTCGCATCGTCGCAGAGTTGGTGGGGTCTGTTTTTTTGTATAAAATCTATAACTGCCCCAGTCATCCACTGTCTGAGTTTCTTCCGAATCCATTTGTTCGGGTGGGGTATACTCGGTGTACTGATGCTCTTCATGAGTTTGCCTTGGAACTGTTACGATGCCGTACGGGCCAGCATTCCCGTTCGTTTTTTCCATCGTGTGTGGATGTTTGGAATGATCTTGATGGCTCTGTCTTTGCTGGTGAGGGTATTGGTAGCTTTATATGATCTGTACACAGAGCAAGTCTGTGATCTCAGATCTTCTTTTTTTTTTATTCTTTTGTTTTCTTCAACCGCTGAGCTGGTTGCGTGGGGGTTTGTTAACCTCATGGAGTTTCTCCGTTTCCACGTCGCCAGCCTGGTGTGATTTAATAATAATAATACGCGTCTCGCGTGTAATACAGTAAAGTACCACATAACACGTGTTTTTTTACTCGCGATATACGATTAACCACATAACACGATCTAAAACTGTTTTCATAGCCATCCCTGAAATTCATGGAAAACGTGAGTCAAGGGTTAAATAAAGCATTGAAAACAAATCTGTTTTGAGTACTTACTTTAAATAGTATTTCATGCAAATTTTAAGGAATTACCGAGTGATGCATTAATTAAAATTAGTAGCAAATGACATTCTGCTAAATTTGAAATGTACTACTGAATGTGCAAATTTATTGTAATGGCCTCTTCGTATATACTTACTTTGGGCTACCATTGGGTGCAATACAGTATCTTCAGTTTACCAATAAATGTCAGGTTAGCTTAGTTGTTGGAAAAAGGATATTTACTTAAAAGTTAGCATCGTAGAAAACACCAAAGAGGGGCTATCAATTTTACTAAGCAATTCGCGCTGTATGAGTCGCGTAGTGTGAATTCCTCAAACTCAATTTTCTGTCGCGTAGGGAGAATATCGCGCTGTGTGAATCTCGCTATATGGTACTTTTCTGTGCCTACACTGAGGCTCAGGGCCTGTCAGACTGTTATCGCGTGAGGTAGTGCTATGCTACGGGTTATGGGTTTCGTCCAGGATTCTAATGTTCCTAGGTTGCTACTAGCACTGTAATACACGTGCCTTACAGGGATGGGCGGGAAAGTTCATAGGATCTCCAATATTAATTCAATATCTACATCAAGGGCTTTTGAAACCCGTTCTCAAAGGTTTCTCCTCTAGGCAGCCTTTAAATATATTTGGTCCACAAAATAACAGCTTCTGATATGAGAATTTCTAACGAATTTCCTGCACTTACGGGAGCAGAGACTCTAGACACTCCGCAAGCGAGCAATCGAAAAGGCTCTAACTGTGGGTGGACGTTACTGAGGAAAATTAGAAGAAATTTATTATAAGAAATTATCTCCGCAGAATAGCACTGTTACAGGAGCTGTACTTGCATCACCCCGCTGTATCGGCATCGGGCTTTTTGAAGTCGAAAGTAAGCCTATGGCGAGGTTAGTGAGATGGGCTCACTGAACTATCAGAAGCTCACGCTGAGGGGTGCATTAATGTGTTTAGTATGTGACGTGATGGGCTGGAGAAGCGTTAATACGGTGTTATGAGTTCGCTATCTCCTGTCTTTCCTAAACTTTGTATGAACGTCTGACCGGTCTTCGCATTCACTTTCCGTTTACAATTAATCTTCAACTTGAAGTAATAAGAGATGAAGGCCCTTGTAACTTATTTTGAATTGGTGCAATACAACTTTAATTTGTGAACTGTTTTATCGTACTCCTTTGGCAAAGTGCGTCTTTTCCTCGGTAGAGTCGTAATCCTTCTAAATTACTTCTGCTTACTAATTAATTATTCTAAGGCGTCTCATCTCAGTGAAATGCTTCACTTTTACTCTTGAACTTGGCAACGTAAATTTCGTCAGGAGGGGCTGATTGAAATCTCTGGGTATATGAACTGGATGTGAGCCAGCAGGAATATGTGAGAAATTAAATTATAGTAAATATCAAATTAGAACTTCATTTATTAAATATAACTAGCTAATCCAACAATTTATGATCGGAGATGTGGAGTTATTACCGTAAATAATTGGTTGGGTGTATTCATATTCTATTTGTAGATAATTTCAGTGCACAGCGCCTGGAGACGTGAGTTCGGTAGTTTTCTTCTGCAGCCAAGCGCTTCTTGCAGTCATGCGACCAGCAGAGAGCAGGACACCTCAAATTGGACGTATTGATGGTTTTGTCCACAGGTGCGTTGCTCCCTTCCGCGGGTACGGAGTTCGCATAACGAGAGATATCGTTATCCGACTTAAGAAGGGTGCTGTGGCAAAGCTGGAAATATGTACAACCTATTAATGTTTTATATGCTAATCATACTCAGGCTTTAAAATAACACGGGATTTACCTTGAAAAAACTTTCAATTTTTCTAATTTCCTCTTCATCTCTAATTTACTATATATGTAATAGCTGGAGCAAAATTGTAAAATGTCTTTCTTGCCTCTTTAGCCGTTACTTCTTTCTTCTGTGCTGTCGTCCTGCTAGCGGCCGGCACAGCAACGCTTTACTACGTGCCTCAGCCTCAGCGCTGCGTCCAAACTCTACTGAGAACTATAATACGTGCTTGTGTACTTTATATTGATTAGTGCTGTGTGAGTCATAACGTTGTTTCAACTTAATTACAGACAATCAATATCTCTGCTGCATTATTTGTGCTTGTAGTTTATATGGATCCAAATTGCTGTACAAAGACCGTAAGGTGAAAAATATTTTGCTCACATTCATATCAGAACATATTTACGTCAAATGCTTCACTTCCTGCTTACCACGACGGCGCGACTATATAAGTAATGCCCCGGCAAGTTTTTACTCCACGGAAGCAGTGGGATGGGACGGCTCCAAGTGGCCGAGATAGGAAGTCGTTAGGCCAATTAGTGTCAGAACGCTCGTAACTCCATACGCACTACGTACGGTACGTACGTGGGAGTAGATAAGCTGCTCGCTCCAAGCTACACTGGCGTCCAATGTGTGAATTTCATCTGCGCCTTTAGGAGAATTTTTAATCCACTGCGCCGCCTGGCACGCGGCCGGCAGCATTCCTGAGCTTGCAATATTGATAGGAGCTAATGCGATATTGCGCTCCATAGGGCAGACTATGGGGCTTGTTTGGTCCCGGGCCTTTCTCGTGTGGCTACGGTGACTAGCTCCTGCGTGCAGGGTGACGGGTACTCCCGTAGTATATTGTACTCTGTATCTAGTTTCTTTCGAGCCATTTCTGTCTGTACCAACTGCGTTCTCCCCTAGCTCTCGACGAACAGTCTCTGCTATGCTTTTCCTTTGCCTCCTTCTCCCCTCTTCGGATGTCCTGATCACGGCGCTGCTCCATACCTCGTGTCCCGTTTCGTTTGGCATACTTCATGTTCCTTGTCACTTTCTTTCTTTGGGTCAGCAATGTCGAAGACAGATATGCTATGACATCTGATGTAACTTTCTGCAACTGTTGAGGCAACTCTCAAAAACATTTGATCAGAAATTAAACAAATTTGCTTCGAATAATCCGCTCTCCAAATCATTATAAAAATCGCTTCTTGTGGTCAGCTTCAATTTATTTTATGACTCTGGTGACGACCGTGACGCTTTCATTAGTTTTAGATGAAAGGAAAATTAGGGCTTCCTTGACGTATCTTTGAAACAAACTGGGAAGGGATCAACAGCAGGGGTGAGTCGCAATCACCATTTCTGGGTTGCCGGTGCTACACCGGTGACCCAGCCAGTTGAAACTCCTGTCGGTCAAAGCTGTAGCTCAAATGACGACTGCGAACGGGTTAAGGTGATGTAGGTCACCAAGCACAAACTTCTACTTTGCATGAAACCGGCACTAAATTCATTCAAATACGTAACAAATAAACTCCTTACTCCAGAATAAGTAAATCACATCAGTTATATAAAACTTTCATTTACAAAATTTTAACTAAATAGAATTTTAATATAATTCAGCTTATCCGCTCGACGCTAGATGGCGTTCTCGCAACCACTTTTCGGGTTACGGTAACCTTTTCTCAGGTGGCAGCAGCCCGGTTTTGACGTGATTGCGACACGCCCCTGATGGAGGCAACATCGAATTTAACCTACTGCTGCTCGCAGGTCCTAGGTAGAAGATGCACTGCCTGACTCCGAACATTTTTCACTCTACGTATGCATGCTACGGGTTCGAGGGGTAACCGGAAAAAAGCCCCGGGCGGAAAAACCCAGGTAGGAAAAAAGTCCAGGTGGAAAAAAGCCCCGCTTTCTCTTGAAGCTATATTTGAGAGCTCTATTCATTTTCTTTGAATACAGCATATTTAAGCAAACTAAACTATGTTGTGCTAAGCTAAATTTGACCCAGTATTTGCATGTGCGAAAGTGAGTTGCAAGCACCAATGAAATAGGTATGTGAGGTTAAGATGGAGTTAGCTAGGTAAGCTTAGGTTAGGTGCGATTAGGTAAGTTGAAGTTGGGATAGGTAAGGTTAGGTTAGGTGAGTGTAGTTTGGGTAAGGTAAAGTAAAGATAAAGTCAACTTAGACCACACCCTCACCTGGGAAACCCACATACACTGGTCTGTGCTGCGGGTATATGCCCACTGGCCCCAGATGAGTAAGTGTAGTTGCAGTCGACCTCGGGTCACCAAGAACTATGGTGCCAATATGACGGAAGGAACAAATGACCCGAGACCTCCCCCCACCTGAGGAAAGCAGTTCCACCACGGCGCATTGCATGCACACAACTGCCGATTCAGCAGACCTAGATCAGGTTAAGCGAGATCAGGTTAGATGAGATTAGCTTAGGTTAGGTGAGGTTAGTTGGGGTTAGTGAGGACTGCGAGGTTGAGTTAGCCTATACCTACAGTATGTATAAGAGCCCAGTTTTGCATTTTGAACTTGTTCTAAGTCCAAAAATCGGGTATCTGGAGGTATCCATATCCAAGAAGCTAAGAGCGTAACGGGAGAACTCACGCGTGAAACTGCCATCAAAAAGTGACTTCCTTCATCACGTCAGCATCGATGAACGAGCCGGCCGAGCAGCCTATGAGTATTTTAATCAACTTCGCCTGAAAAAGCGTCACCAAGTGTACTTTTCATCCCTTGAGCTTATAAATAAAATGAAGAGATTACATACTAATTGAATAAGAAACAATTCTAATCAATAAAACATGCAGTGATGGCTAGTGGAAAGTTTCACAGAACTAGAGGCAAAATCTAGTCCGGTTTGCACTTCGTATTTAGTTACAGTGCTCTTCACAAAATATATCTAAACACATCACCGTATTTGCTGGACTTAATTTATTCAATCTCCCACTCATGACTGGCCAGCTACTTGAGTTGCACCCATGCACTAAACACAGTAAGATGATTGTCGTCAAGTACAGAAAGTTTGAGCAATAAAAATATTCATTTGGTTTTTCACGTGTCAAGAATATAACACTGTGACTACATTTTGGTTAGGATTACGAAACCAACCTATGAAGGCGTGAGGCCCGACCCCTCATATATGTACTTCGACTCGTCGGTGTGACGTTATATGGCTACACGCAGTGCGGTCACGGTTAAATTTTATATTAGTCCCATTGAGTCCTCCCGTTACACTCTCTGCTTACTGGACCTATCACGTAAAAATTGCTTATGTACGAAAAGTTAGCTAATTACACAAGGTTTCAAACTATTAAGAAATATTGGGTGGGCGAAGTCTGCTTTTCTCTTACTTAATCGCTGTTATGAGAAAAATGTTAAGGTCTAGTTAGCTGAGGTTAAGTTAGGTTAGGTGGAATAAGTTACGAACTCGTAAGTTAGGTTAGACGAAGCTAGGTAATGTACAGTACAGTAGATTAGAATAGGTTGGGTTTAGTTAGATGTGGTTAGATTAGGCTGCAGTCAATTAGAAAAAGCTAGACTTGGTTAGTGATTGGTTTCGTTAGGTTAGCGTAGGTTAGCGTAGTATAATTTAACTTATTTTAATAGAACTTACTTCAACATAAGTAAGGATGAACATAAATGTACATTGGAAGATACGTGGGGGCTTTTTCCTGCCGGGGCTTTTTTCCTATACCCGGTCCTAGGGCATCATAAATGAGGAACAGTTCTTCTGTTCTGTAGAATTTCCACAAGTTCTTTCAGTATTAGATAGGGGGAAATTGACATGATGCGGACCTGAGATATCACTCAAGAACAGAGCTTTTGTTCTTTAGAATTTCCACAGGCTCCAGCCTGTATAATTATTTTGTTGTTGTGTTTCGGAAGTTGCTGTACCGAGACGGTAGAAGCCTTAATCTTACCCTGCAGAAGTAAGTATCAAGTCGTCTGTCTCAAGCGTAACCAGTTTGCGATTACTGCCTGACAGCCGATCTACTGCAGTGGCTCCAAAGCTCACAATTGAAGCTATTGGCCGGTTGAAGCTATGCTGATAAAGTTATGCTGAGCCCCTCCTGAGTTGTTGCCGCGTCTCGCGTGTTCTTTCTGTCCAGATAAAATTTGGCGACGGTCCTGTACCGCCGCCCCCCCCGGGATAAGAGAGCGATCTGGTTTTATATTTTCTATCCACAGCCCTACCGCATGCGCACCACCAGCCGCGTACCTCGATGCTGTAGCCCACCAGCTTAGGCCGTCCGCCGGTGTGCGCAGTGCAACCTGGGGGCGCTTACGAGCCTGTCGTGCACTGTATTGACTGCTTAGTTCCTACAGCGACCTCTCGCTCTGCACCATACCATCTCTTCCTTTACTACCTAATGAAACTTTAAATTGTTATTGTTTTTTGTATCACTAAGTTTGTCTTGTACATGTGGATCCGATCCGGCCGTTGCAAATGACGGCAAAGAAAGAATATCTACAGATATGGTCATGCTTCAAGTCGTGATTCTACAAAAAGAAGGATGTGTTGCTTTCGCTCTAATTACACCTTGATCTTTCGCTAAAGTAATAGTTCCCGGTGCTACGCTATATGTGGTCCAGTAATCCTCCTTGTACAAGATCTTCACTAATGAACGGACCTACGCACTAGACGGTTACAATCGATCTTTGTGCTCTCCCGCTGTATTTCTGGTCAATATCTGCACTGAGCCTCTACATTGTTGGATTAACTTGCCACTGATGAGAAGTTCGTCTAATTACTGAGTATTATCTAGGTATCCTGAGAGCAACGTTCTGACTAGAATTAGAGCTGGTACGAGCATTGACATCTGCTCGAGCGTATTGTTGCAATACTGCCGTAGCTAAACTGCTATTTGTTTTGTACACATCAAGTCTCGGGTGAATAAGCTGTGTTCTCACTTACAATTTTTTTCTACACTATTATTATAGAACCAATTTAACTAAGCAGATTATATTGCTCCATCACGGCTTCAGATTGTACATAATGAATTCTGAATTAAAATGCTGTATAAAAACTCAGTCGCTGCTGCGATGTTTATACTACAGCAAGTGACTCTGGCATAGACCGCAACAGTACTTGACTCTTAGGTCTGACGCTGGCGGCCAAAAGTCGGCAACGGAAAATGGGATTTTCTCTAGAGCTATTCTTTTCCCCCTATCTAATACTGAAGAAAAAAATTAAAAACTACCAAACATGTTTCTTGCTGAGAAGGCATCTTGGATACGGCGGGGACGCACTTGGGCGCTGGCCTATATGACCGTGTCTGGACATGTTCATAATAGCTCTCGGGAAAATCCCATTTTTCCCATTTTGGCCGCCAGCGTCAGAGGCCACTTGGACCTAAGGGTCAAGTACCTACTGTTGCCGTCTATGCCCATGGTAAACTTTGTCATCTTAATTTTGAGCTTGCATAAATTGGCAAAGAGTCGCATTTTTGCACCATGGGCTCAAGCACTTTCAGTTGTAATCACAATTGCTGCAAAGTAAGCGAATTAGTGGAATTGGTGCTATGCTGATAACGTCGGCGAAAGTCGTACGTGCGAACCCGGCTTAATGTTGACAGTCGATGTGCTGAGCTTGCAACTACATCGCGTGCTCGCGTGCCTTCACTAGGCATATTTCTAATAGTTGCTGCAGCCTCTAGTCTGTGTTTTACTGTTAGTACGGAAACAATATAGAACTCGATGGTCACGTTAACTCAACGTATACTTTTAGATGTAAGGTACCTATCACTTTTCGGCTGATATATTACTTCCGCTGAGTCTGTTGATATCTCCTGTTGTTACCGTAGAAGTGTTGTGTTGCCAGCGTAGTCTTACACTTTGTACTTGGTGCACGCAATAGGTAGTGTGTCTCTTCCGGACACACGGACAAACGAAGTGACGGAATTTTTATTAAATTGAAGTTAGGTATCTGGCTCATCAAACGCCTTATCTCTATTATTGCCATATCAGGCTGTTAAAAGGAAATGTTCGATATTCATAGTCACCACATTTGAAAAATTATAACTTCCAGGTTGTACATTTTCTCATCTTCATTTCAAATGATCTGACAGTCATTTCATTACTTCTACAAGCACAACCCGTGGTTGCTAATAATACTGGGATTTTATTATTATCAGTTTAAATTATGAAACCCATGGATAAATTAAAATTTGCAGAGTGTTTAAATATGAGTTCCGTCGTATCACAAATGCATCTCAGATAGCTCGAAACATTCGTGAAGTATATTGGTAGGGATGTGGTGACTGAACACACTGTACGGCGACGGTTGGAGGAATCCCGGCGTGGTTATTGTACTCGGGTGAACTTCAGTCTCGTGGCAGACCTCAGACCGAGGTGGGTAATGATGAGCTCAGATATTGCAGTGGAAGATAATACGACTAAACCAACGTGCTAATTTATGGCAAAAATATCGTGATTATTTAGGTGCATACTTTGATTAAACTGCACTGTTTTTGTTTGAAATATTGTACAATTGTACAATAGTACAATAAACTGTTTGCTGAAAATTGGATATTCATTTGTAACGACAAAACATAATTATTTTTGACCGTTTACGTGCCTTTTTCCTTTTATTATTGGAATATTTTCGTCTCCCACACCACTAACTAGTTTTTGGCTGCCTACGTCGCAGCAACTTACTTCTCTTTGAGCGCCTGTTCGATATCGGACTTGGGATGTGTTTAACTGATACTATTGGACTAGAGGTCATTACTGAAATATATACTGTGAGAGGGAGTAGAGTTATGAATGTATTTAGGATGTTTAAAAAGTTTTGGCAACAGGGCAAGAAAATATAAAAGTTAATAGAGGGACACACATATTGAGCCCCACGCTCCTCCAAGGTTTACGCACCTAGAGTACTCACACGCAGGTATAATTTCCAGCTCTAAATTTCTCCTCCATATAGCTGGCAAAGATCATGAGCTGTGAATATTGATTCCAGCAAATTTTTCTTGCAGTTTGTAGAGAACTTGACCATCCTCCTTATAGGCCTGACCTCGCACCATGTGACTGTTGCTTGTTCCCTTAGTTGACAGAAAAACTTGCTAGGATCTGGGGGATAAATTCAGATCTGAAAAATGTACCTGCTGGTCGGTACTCCGAGTGCTTTGTCGAGTGGTTGACACGGTCCCAGAAGTGCATCATCCTTGGAGGAGGTTTTCTTTATGTTGGGTGAGTATGTGGCTCAATAAATTTACAGCTCTGTAAATTTTGTTTTTATACCACCTTGTTACCGCGGTCAGTTAATTTCCCATGATACTACCGTGGTAAAGCCTGAGCAACAGGCCCATTGTTTCTGTTAGAGGCAGTAGACCGTTGGGAAGAATGGCTGGGTCTTGAATGTGGAAGGAATATCCTAGAAGCGCTCTTCTTAACCGTCATATTACAATCTCTAGTTCAATCTCTATCTCTATTACAATCTCTATTGTTGGCAAAGGAAAAAATTATAGAGATATAGATCGACATGGCCACAATTGGCTCAAGGCTCAATTCGCTTATAGTCTTCGCAGCAACAAGTGTGCGATTCCGATTTTCTCTGCATTTACAAGTGCATATTTCCTCTCTAGCTGGAGCCAGCCGGTCTCAACACACCAAATATTTTGCAAATAAAAGTTTTGTTATAGCAACTCGTAGAAGATAAGAATTTTACTTCCCTGTAAATTGCACACGACTCTTTTAAATTTTTACGTTAAATTTCTAGAGCTTAAATCAACGAGCCGTCCATTGCTGTGTCTCTTAGAGACTTCGCTAATCCGAAGAGTTTTGAAGCTCAGTTGGTTATTTTATTTCCTCGAGCAACTGGCGAGCGGAGCGCCTCTGTAGCGCCTGCCCGCCCTGGCAGCGCCGTGTCAACATCGCCAACCGATCGCGTCTCCTCCTTGCCTGCTTAAAT
Organism: Parhyale hawaiensis; assembly: GCA_001587735.2. NCBI lineage: Eukaryota > Metazoa > Arthropoda > Malacostraca > Amphipoda > Hyalidae > Parhyale > Parhyale hawaiensis. Next base: position 5,656,121 of record LQNS02276927.1, on the reverse strand, counting down.
GCTGGACTTGGACTTGGTGTGCTGCACAACCTTTACAGAAACTGTTGCTCTTTATACACTTGACGTGTCTGCCACTCACGTCCTGCAGTTGTGTGCTGGACTATGTTTAGCCTCAATGCTTAAAGGAGCTTAATCGACAGCTTTGTGTGTGTGTGTAACGTTGGGTCTCGAAGTGAATGAGGTAATTGCAAACTGATTACTTTGAGATAGTTAAAAAGTAATTTCTGGTTTTAAAGTCACTCCAAAGTGGCGAAGCGAAAGGGTAAAATTGGAAAAGCTGAATTCATTGAATTTTCGTTATCGTTTTGTATGGATGAAAGACTCCATTACTTCACCATCTTACTTTAGAATGTTTAAATGTTTTTTGCTAGCGTTGCTGAACATTGACTGTTGACGGCGAACACTGTCACTTTAGAGGAGCTCTTCAAGCCCAACTGTACTCAGTAAATACTGATACCTCCATTTTTCATGTCAGCAGCATGCAATAGGCGACCTGCCGCGTTACCAGACATACTGTATGTAAATACAATTGAGTAGGTGACCGAAGGCATTGTTGACACAGATAATGTCGCTCGTCAAACTCGGCCATCGATAATCTTACATTCTTAAGGTAAATTCTCAAGTGATGCCACAGTCATCAGTTGGAAATGAAACATTCATGAGTTCAATTTTTGGGGCCTGAAAACTGCAGGTCATTTACGTACTGCAGATGCGGAAGTGCAGCTGCCTATGTAGAGGTCAGTAGTCTATGTATGGCTGAGTGAAGTGGTGTATACTGGGCTGCTATAAGTGACGTTATTTTATTAAAATAACAAAAAGGCTGGTTCAATATATTCTGCGCAGATAAAATTGTCTCCTGCTTTTCTTGTATCTGCCACGGTCCTTTCAACATTCTGAAAGCTTGTCGCTTTCAAGGCCAGCTGAAACTTGACCCAATTAACTGGAAAAACTCCATGTGAAGTGACTGTACCTTACCAAGAGAAAATACTGCATGCTGGCACTGCCATGAGCTACAGAGAGAAATACTTCAAAATTCCGACAAACAAAAATCGCACGAGGACATTGTTTGCCGCACCAAACTACAGACCGCCTTGTGTACAGCTCAAGAGTTCTGTCAACAAGCCGCGGGTCCTCGGCCAGGCCCACGACTGCTAAAAAAATACACCGCTCAGGCTTTAGATTTTGAAACTGCCACAAAAGTGCGGATTTGGTGCAAGTGTATTGGAAGTGACTTTCGACGCAGCATTTGGTGGTTACGATCTAGAGCTGGACCTGGTTCATGCCGGCTGTCTGTGTTGCAAAGCTTGCTTAGCATCTCTTTGGCTGTGCCTCACTACATGCAGTCAGCTTGCATGACGCTTTGTTGTCTGTGTCGCATCACATACATAAAACTTGCAAGACGTTCTATTGTCTGTGCCGGACTACATGCTGTCAGCTTGCATCATTATATACAGCGCTGCTTGCCCTTCGTGGTTGACGATTGTCAGACGTGTGGCTTGTTCGTTGCCTCCTGTCCACTATTCTATTGGTTGCCGAACGTAGTACCCCGTGCACCGCTTGCGCTCTTATGTACGTCCGAAATTCCTTCTTCCATGATTGTGCGTCTGAAAACAGGCAACTGCAAGTAACAGTTGTGCAACATTGTCACTCATGCCAACATGAAGTCACAATTACCTCTCTCTCTCTGGGTCCCTGAATCCTTCTTAACTACTACTCGTTCCAATGCGTTTGAAGACTTTTTAATTATGTCTTTGTGCTTGTAGGAATGATGTCAGTTTGCACTGTGATCAAATTACTCATTAAGTTTCATTTAGGCATCAGATGATTGGCTCCTATCACCTTATAAATAAACAAGTAAATAGGCACACTTCATTGGGTAACCATAGGAATATTGTACAACTGAACGGAGCACAACTTATCACTGAAATTACATCATACACAAAAACCGGCTAATACTAACACTGCAAACTCTACTGCCTTTAGTTCACTGTTTCACCCCTGATTGAAAACAGTATGCGCTGCCATCAGGTGTGCATGTTAGATAGTTTATAGCCTTACGTCGGGCCACACTATACATTCGTTCGCTCAATTTACGAGCGGACGTTTTGCTGTCGCGTCGTTTAACTCTAGCACATTCCGTGGGTAACTTGGATACCGACTCTCATTATGTACCAGGACGACGAGCGAGCTGAATATGCGCTCGTAAGTTGAGCATACTATTGAATTTTGTATCCCTGGCGACATGGATATGCGGAGTTTTCTGTTTGTTTTGTTACTCTTAACTCTATCCATGCCAGGCTGTATTATTTTGCTACAAGTGTTCTCTGTCCTATTGTATGCCTACGGGAAAGAGGCTTTGTAGCGAGGCAGCACAGCCTGGTACTAATGAGGTTAATTCCGCTGTCCAGGCAGTTCACCCCGCCACGTCCCTGCTGGAGTCAGATCCAAGACATGCAGCACGCAGCAGCTGCAGCACCCGTCCCTGCCTGCTCTGCAGCACCTCACTATTACTTCCCTGCAGTACAGATACAATTTGCCTGCCATAATAGTCAATAGCATCTGCTGCTCGCTAGCTTTGCTATTTGTGCTCGCTGTAGATTTTATTTCTTATCGAAAGCCCGTGTAATTTGCGCCGCCAACAAGACGCTGCTGTCTTGCAATCTTGCCAGAGTCTCAGCCGTGCGCTTCCTTTGCTATTGCAATCGAAATTCCCGACTCAATTTGCTATAATACCCGCGCTGCGAGCTCCGCCGGCAATAGGCTGGCGTACGTATTGCTATCTCCCCTCACCACCAATACCTCTCAATCCTCCGCTGCCTCTGCCAACTCGACTTTGCCATCCATCCCTCCCTCAGCTCAATAGTCGAATTCCAACACGGGCTTGCTGGCGAGCATAATGGGCTTAAATTGTATTGCTTCTAAGTAATGGCGCCTCTATGGCACCGGCAAAATCCTTTGAACTTGAAAGCTTCGGCCTCCTTCATCGGAACTGTTCGCTTGTGTTGCAGAGTCCATTGGGTGAGCTGCTCGGCTTATGTGCCGAGTGCGTGATGGCTGGTGATGGTGCCGAGGTTATTTGTGTCACATACGCTTCAGATAGTAATGATAGTCTCAGTAATTATTGGAGTGTAGTGCAATGGTTCTGTATCTATTTGGATGATGTATAGGAGTGAAGGCAGCAATCGCTGCCGCAATAACCCTACCCCAAATTTAGTTGTCGAATAGGCATTCTGCTGCTGTCTTTATGGGTGATTTTAATCTTGGAATGGTTAGGTTCTGGGAAGACCAATTGCCATGGCTACGCTGCCTTCGATTTCGTGAATGGTGAGCAGTTGTTTGATGATGCCTGTAGGAGGGCGTACCAGTTGAAGCGGGAGGTATATGCCTGTTGGCGTACTAGCCGGTCTGCTGTTGACTCTCAGCGTTTCAGGAACAGCGGCGTCGGGCTGGTGCTACTTATGAGGAAGTTGAGAGGGAGCGTAATTTGAGGTCCAGGGAGTTGTTAGCTTCATTTGTTAGTGCACATAAGCGGTGGTCTACCTTGGAGAGTGCAGTGCTTGGTGTGAGCTCTTCAGTCCGCCCTTTAATTGGTGCTTCTGGTGATCTTGTTGCGGACTCCGCTGCCGAGGCGCAGCTTTTGTTGCGCTTCTTTGACGGGAAGCAGAGCCGGGACCGGGTGCGCATTTCTTTAGCGTGTGATCCTGAGCCGAGGTTCTCCGGTTTTGCTTTCAGATCTTCCGAAGTGCACCGCCTTCTTCTTGACCTTGACCGCTATGTGGTCACTGATCCATCGGGTATCTTTCCTCTCTTTCTTCGGAGGGTGGCTGGTGTGCTCGCAGCCCCGCTGGCCTCCATGTTCCGTCGGATGTTACTGCTGGGCTCTTTTCCGGAGTGCTGGCGTGTCGCCCATGTCATGCCTGTTCCGAAGGGCTCGATTTCATCCCTAACCTCCGACTATAGACCCATCTCGATCACATTTATTTTGTTGAAAGCTTATGAGAGGTTGGTTGCGTCGAGGTTGGATTATTTTCTTGAAAAGCAGGGTGTCCTTCCCCCAACACAGTATGGTTTTCGTTAGGGCTTGGAAACTTGTGATGCTCTGCTTTATATTTCTCATGTGTTGCAGCTGGCTCTTGATGAGGGTCAGGAGGCAAGGTTGGTGCAGCTTGACTTCGTGGCTGCTTTTGATCGCGTGAATCACCTTCGGCTGCTCCATAAGCTGAGATTAATGGGTATTAGTGGTTCTGTTTTCTCGATAATTAGTCAGTTTTTATTTAACAGACGTCAATGTGTAGTTGTTGATGGGAAAAGAAGTGAGTTTTTGGACGTGGTTTCAGGTATCCTACAGGGTAGTGTTCTGGGCCCTTTATTATTTATTGTAAATACAGCCGACCTGTTTGATCTTGTTAATAATTTACTTGTTGGTTACGCTGATGATGTTACTTTGCTAGTTGTTTGCGATAAGCCTAATGATAGGTTGGAGGTTTTAGAATCTATTCAGCATGATTTAGAAGTGATTGATTCCAGGTGTTCTAGATGGAGGATGAGGCTAAATGCGGGCAAGACCAAGACCATGCTCGTTTCCTAATCGCGTACTGTGAGACCTCCTTTTACTGCACTCATACTGAATGGTGTGTCACTTCCTGTGGTTGATGACTAGGTAATTTTGGGTGTCAATTTTGATCCAAAGTTGACGCTTGAGTCCCACATTCCTTCGGTTGCTACACGTGCAACGCAGAAAATTGGTCTTATGAGGCGTGCTTGGAACCCGGGTGTTTGGCTCGGTATAATTGACACGTCGCTGCTTTAATTGCTTTGTCCTCCCTCTTCCGGAATACTGCTCCGTAGTTTGGGGTTCTACTGCCGATTGTCATCTGTGTTTGCTTGACAAAGTAGTTCGTCGATGTGCGTTCATGCTGCATGGTGTTGTGCCTTGTGATCTGGCGCATCGTAGCAGGGTTGGTGGGGGTCTGCTTTTTGTTTAAAATTTATAACTGCCTTAGTCATCCACTGTCTGATTTTCTCCCGGAGCCATATGTTCGGATGAGGTATACTCAACGTACTGGTGCTCCTCATGAGTTTGCCTTGGAACCGTTACGATTCCGTACGGGCCAGTATTCTCGTTCGTTATTTCCATCGTGTGTGGATGTTTGGAATGGTCTCGACGGCTCTGGCTTTGCTGGTGCCGGTATTGGCAGCTTTAAACGGTCTGCGCACAGTGCTATTCTGTGATCTCGGATCTTTTCTTACTTTTTTCTTGTTTTCTTCACTCGCTGGGCTGGTTGCGTGGGGGTTTGTCAACCTCATAGAGTTTCTACGTTCCCACATCGCCTGTTTGGTGTGATTTAATAATAATAATAATAACTTGCATGTACTGCGATGTACTGCCACGGAGGCTGTCACCGTGGCACCAATAGAAAGTAGTTGATATTACCAAGACCGAGTTATTCAATAGGTAAAGGTAATGGCTCGGGGGGAGGGGCTGAGTGTCGGTTGCTTCGTGGGAATGGGTTTGTTGGTTCGCCTATTATGTAGTTTCTAATCTAATATTTGGAAAGGATCTGCTGACGCTCGGCATTGCTCCCTCCCCAACTGCCGCATGCCCTGCCAAGCCCCACAGCCATTACCTTAACAAAATCAGGCCCGCCACCGAAGTTAAATCTGCAAATCAGCTTTTGTGCAGCGCCGCGGCGACCTGAAACTTTGTTAAGGTAGTATTTCTTTTCGGAAGAAATTTACGTACGGCCTATCTTTAGCGCGATTTGTATTTCTTTACTGACGAAGTCTCTATGGCTAATGACTACGAAACGCCATCATCAGAAAAGGCAAATGATTCTGTAATGCTTGATTTGAGAGTAGGAATTATATCTCATACTTTTACGTATGTTTGCTGTAGTCCAATGGCTCGTCTGAGAAAAGTAGCTTACACTACGTGATGTAGCGCACTGATATTGCATTGATTTTCTCTAGACTTTGGCATGGATTTTGTGAAAACAAAAGGAAGTGCGAGCGAAGCATTAGAGTACTAGAGACAACTTAATGTAGCTTAAATTTTTAAAGGAGCGACACTAATTGTCGCTGAAGTTCACCATTCACTTAGAGCTGCAGGAGATGTGCAGACTGTCGCATAATCATAATACTCTTGTGGAAATTATTTACTAGATATTGGCAAAAGTGGATGATAATTGCAAAAGATGGCGAACATTTGAAAATTATTGAAATATTTTATGTTATACAGAAATAAATATTATAGTTATCTATAATATGTAGCTTTATTTGGGATCGCAAAAGGTTGCAGAATGTATGATCTACTTGTTGGCATTGTTTTATGAACGGTGTTCAGTAGCTTCTTGATATCGCAGTCTTGAATTAATTTTAAGATTTAACATGCGCGTTCAGAGTTTTGAATACGAGCTAACTCGCCTGACCTGCTAATGCCGCGGTACACTGGAGCTGGTAAGTCAACTCTCTTGTTCTGTGACACTGACGCTACGGTTCTGTGAAACTGCTTTGCAAACCTCACAGAATGCAGTGCAGAGTAAATGTCTTCACAGTGTTGCGAGAACGGACGTCATGATGACGTCACTCCTCCATCGGGACCACCAAGTACTTAGTCAGGTCTATAATATCACCATCGTCACATCGTCACACTTGAGATAGTACAGAGGGGGCACCAACATCAACAGGAAACATTACATCATACACCTCACAACCAGGATACGCGATACTCTACGGACATTGAAACCAACATTCAATTTATTTTAACTATTAAAACTCGTAGAGAATTGGGCCATAGGACTTTTTTGCATATATTGAGCGTATCACAATGTCGTAGTTATATAATTAGCTCGTAAAAGTACTATTTGAAGCTTCTCCATTAATTCTGATGATGCATTTTGATATTGCACTCAGCATATTTGCTCCATTTGTTATAGTGCTTTTTACGATTTTTTATACTATGTAGTAGTCATCAAAATTTGCTATTTTTTAATAAGAATAATTTTGTTTTAGTAATTTATGAGCAAAAGTATTACAAATTTACGTGGCTGCAATGCGCTTAGGACATCGCTGACGGCGGCCAAACTAGGAGCGAGCGGTGAAGGTGCCGCTGGCGGCTGTTTTGCTAGCACGCACCGATTGCCGTCGTAATTAACTGCCTACGTGCCCAGCTGCCAGCTCTGTGCTTGGCCGCCGTGATAGAAATAGCCCTAAATGGACCTATGGCAAGCGCCAGCTTTTTGTCTGAGTGAGGTATTACCCTAACAGAATTGTTAGCCGCTCCAGATGCTGTTTTACAGGTTTAGCAATTGGAGCGGCCAGTCTCAGCAGGGGCAGCAGTCAGCGAAGCACGGGGTGCTCTGTACATTACCCACACTTATGGCACCGTTAAATACCTTCGAGAACACCACACAGAAGTAGTATGTGCGGACCACTGAGATACACTGGTGGTATGTGACGGAAATTATATTTTCTGCGATAATTTTTTTTTTGCAATGGCTGTCAATTGACTTGGTGTATTCTAGCGAATGAGCCTGCCCCGCCACGTGTATGGAACTGTTCACGTTTGCGAAGCCAAGCAATTATATGTCGTGATGAGTATAGTTGTATAGTAACGTCCTAAGTCCAATCTTATTTAAAAACTAGAGTTCTTGCGCTGTCAAAAATGACAGGGAGGAATTTGCGATTATGCTTTTTCAATGATCACATTTTCGTTACTTATATGCTTCTGAAAGATACGCTACAGCAGCCGACTCAAATTGTCATAAAAGATGGGTGCTCTCTGTTTCAACTTGTTTGACCAGAGTATCCAAGCTGTCAAAAATGACAGCGAGGATTTTTTCTAAACCTGTGCTCATTTAACATACTCTATGTATTTCCCTTACTAATATCTTTCTAGAGAATACGTTACAAAGGCCATCTAAAATTGTCGTAAGAGAGGAGGGCTCTCTCTGTCAGTTCATCTATAGCAACACAATCGTCTCCCACATTGGGAAGGGAGTTGCAGAAAAATTTTTCATTAGCCAGCAGCAAAGCATTACCGAATAAACCTAATTCCACGTTGCGCATCCTAGATACCTACGGATGAACCTTCAGTACATCTCAGCTTTCTATTTGAAGAGATAACTTTCCGTGAAAGGAAGATAGAGAGCTGAAAGAACTAGTCGTGTCTACTGTCGCTTGAAAAATTATCTTTTCGCCTATGCTTTGTAATCAGCCATTGAGTGTATACATCGTGAACTGAGAACAAATATTTGTTTCGCTGCACGGAGAAAGTGATAAAAATTAGATTTCATAACCGCGCCAAGAGGAGTTGGAAATATCTTCATTTTTTTTTGCTATCAAGAACTATTTCAAGCAAGAAATGCATTCAGATAGTGGATAAGGGTTCAACTTTTACCATCTTCTGCAACCTTTTCATCGATCTCCATGAAAATTCAACTTAAATACAAAATCTGCAATATGGCCCATTCTTCGCCTATCTTTTTCTTTGTGAGCGTGACACGAAAGATACAAATATATAAATAAATACACATGTATACAACTATATTATATATATTATAAATTATTTAAATTATAAATAAAGACACAACAGTGTTTATTATATTGTTTGAATAGTAAACAGTGAAGTATCACTGAATTTAATTCAATTTCCCGCCGCGTATTCTATTTACTATATGATACTACTTCAGTACATCGACACTTATGTCTCCAAGCGAAAACTGTATCATCAAAGGAAGGAAGCAAGCTGGTAATATAATCGAAACGCTATTACAACTTGAAGAATCGTTTATTCTGGGCTTCTGATCTATTGAAATGTTAGTGTCTTCAGTGATCCCTTTTTTGGATCCGAGCAAGAAATGATTTTCTACACTGTGAAAATCAAACTGCACGGCTGCGCTAAGAGAAGGTTTAGGTATCTTCTTTGCTTGAATTTCAACATTTGCTGAACAAGAAATACATTCATATACAATATGGATTGAAATACATTTGTAATCATCTGCAACATGGTCTATTCTCTACTGATCAGTTTTTATTGAAGTCTGATACGATGACCACAGTCTTCGCTGGGCCTAATTTTCGCCTGTGTTCTTCAAGCGCAACAGAAAATGGACAGATAAACAAATATATAACAAACAAATAAAATACAGAGATAAAGACTCACCGGTCTTTATTACACCGTACATAATAATTTAGCTGCTAGTGATCCATAGTAAAACGAATGTCCCTTGCAATATACTATGCATGTTTAGTTTGGTCACACCGTGTTTTCGATTTACTTGGTAAATTGTCAACAGTTTGGCTGCTAATGTTCCAAAGACGACTGTCCCTTCCAACTTATAATTAACTGGAGTGCGAGTTTGCTATTATCCTGTCGGCCAGGAGGCGGACGTTCACCTCTCCACCCAAAAAACGTCCAACAGTAACTGTTGTTAAGTTTTGCTCCGCTGTAGCTCAGTCGCAGGTAACTCGCGACCAATGCTCTTCACTTCTCTGCTCTCGGCTGAATTTTTTCCTTCTCTCTACTCGTTCAAATCCCAAATCAAATAAACCACTGAAAATTTCCTTTCGTCTGTCCAGATTATCCGAGGGCTTTTTCCAAGTGGCAGCCCTCAGATGTGCAAAATCTCATTTAACTTCCTGCCTTTCGAATCGCTCTAAAAACTTCACGCCTTTCCATCTCTTCTTTTGGTCTGGAGCGAACTGGCTCAAAAAATAGTCTCCTTCGAATAGAAACCTTCAAGTTCCAAAGGTCAAATAATTGAAGTCATTTACGCTGGATGCAAACTCCCGATGGAAGGCTCCTGCCAATGCGATGGCCTTCGTGTTATCGAACTTCGCTCTTAAATGCGCCATTAGACTTCGTTAGATTTGTGTGTGTGGAGCGTGAAATTTTCTTCTTGTGCACCATTGAGTTCGGTGTCGATGTGTTAGTGCGTGCGCATCGTTTGCTGGCTGTACAGGGGTGGTCTGCAGGTTGCAGATGTATCTGGCCTGCAGACTGCATATGCGTCTGGCCTGCAGACTGCATGTGTTTCACGTGCTGACGCGATATGCTCAACACAATGTTCTCTTCAGCCTGCAGCACACCGGTCGGTCTCACGGCAAGTCTTCGCTCCCTGAGCTTATGAACCCCAAAGAAAACGCCGTCACGCTCTGCAAAGCTGAGCTTACCTCCTCAGACAAGGCACAACACCAACATATTTTTTGTATCACTCCTTCAGAAACTTCACTTTGTATTTATGTAAACACACCTGAAGCTTTGCAGCTTCGAAGTGAATGTAATTTAATCTATTGAAATGTTAGTGTCGTCAGTGATCCCTTTCTTGGATCCTAGCATAAGATAAAATTCTACACTGGATAATTAACCTTAACTGAGTCAATGTCATTAATGAGACAAACTCAAAGGTTGGGGAAAGAAGTAGAACACTTTATTCAAAAATCAAAGAATTAAGAGGTAACTACTGAGCCTAGATGACAAGCATAGAATCTTCCACCCACGAAAAAAAAAAAAAATAACGTAAAACCAGCCTCTATACCCATTTCGCAGGCGTCCTCAACAAATGATGAATACATAAATACAGTATACGCATGTATTCCATTGGTTGCCTTTTTGGGTTCCATGCATTTCTATTCTTTGAAGTTTCCTTTCCTTATCAGTTTTGTGTGCACTGCGTCTCTCGTGTTGGCCCAAGTCTGAGTCAATAATAAAACGGTGCAAACACTTCCTTCTCGAGAGCTCTGTAGGGGCGCAATTTGCATAATGGCTTCAACACTATCGCTTAATGCGTACAAAGAGCCTCATTATACCTGAAAATGTCGTTTTATGCGTGAAATTAATGCATTATTCTTTGCTGTGTCATCCTCGTGTGCGTGGTAAGAAGCTCAATTTTAGTTCTGAGCATCTTATTGCAATGGCCCTGAGCAATGATTGCCATCCAACCTTTATTGCTTTGCTGAAGAATCAATGGCCCTATTTTTACTAACATCTCTGAACTGCATAGGGGTGAATAAATGCGCTTACGGCAGTTTCTCACTACAATTATAGTCTTATGACGCCGCCACAGCTCCGTTACTGGTCCGAACTTTTTATTGCTTTCATGTGAAAGACGATGAAATGTTCAACTTTCTGAGTTCTCATTCACTGCACATGTAAAGAGCTCTGCAAAACTTCACTTGTAACAGTTTCTAAAAGCAGCTGACGAGATACCGGTGATGAAGGCTAGTGCTTAGCAAACACTACGGTCGGCACGCAGCGGCGTGAACACGGCCGTAAGAAAGACGTTCCGACGGTGTGCTCTAAGTGCGGGCAACAGAGCACGAGAGTGCGAGCCTGGCCCGTAAGTATATAGTGTGATACACGTGGAAATGCTACGCAGTAAAGCTAATTCCAATCCATGGAATTTTGAAGATTGTTGCGTTACAAGTTTTACTGGAAAATAAATATTGTCGCTTATTCAGTACGTTTGGTAAAACAAAAAATTTATTGATTCATGTGGCCCCAATTATTCCTCTACAACGAACTGAGGAGTCGAACTCGCCGCGTCACAGCATGTGTGTGTTATTCGAACTCGCAGGGGCCGCTGCACACTGCGATGTGTCGGCAGCTCAGTCGGTGTGTTGCCCTCCAGCGGTGTCGGCGTGGAGTTCACTGCCGGGATAACTAAATGGTCGGCCGCGTGACTCTGCAGGCATTCAAGGAAGCTATTAATGATCTTTGAGTGGTACTCTTCCGACTTGACAGAAGGGCTTGATGTTTAAACCATGGTCATAATTAGAACACCAATGCCTTCAGCTAATCACTTCATTGTCAGGGCCATTGAGATATATCATCGTACTAAATATATTATAATACACGCAGTGATTTTTTAGTCAACGGCGCTACGTAACTCAATGAGAAACAGTTTAGTTTTTAGCTTACAGGGCTCAGAGCTCCAGTTGTACGGACTGTATTGAGTACAAAGAATGTATTTTTTCTCCACCACCAATATTTGATAGGCTTGATAGGTTTACTACACACACACACATTTGATACATTACAAGTATTTGGTAAAGTAGTGATACAATGTAGAATAATGCATCTGTGTAGCCACTGAAAGCTTAACAAACTTTTTGGGCAACGCTAAGCAAAAGCTAATACGATTGCATGACGTATTTTTTAAAACGTTTTTTTAAATGTAATCGGAAATGGGATCTAATAAATAATCAGGAAATTTATTGAGAAGCATAGCAATTTGAAATACTGTAGCGCGTTTCTCAACGTCAACACGCACAATTGGGAGATTGAGAACAGAACGTCTCATTTCGTAATTTTGTTGGGGAATAAGGGGACTGAAATACTTCAGAAATACTTCAGGATGATTATACACACAAATCGAAAAAAATATAGTAAGGAATAGTTGTAAGCATCCTGAAATTGCAACATTTGTAAAGACGAGTACATTTCACTGCAACTCATTACAACACATTGCTTTCGCTACGTCTAACACGTAATATTTGCCTAAGTATATTATTCAATATTACTTCAAGTTTGTGAATGTGATAACGAGGGGCACCGCCCCAAACGATGATATTCTGGACCAGCACTGAGTGAGACAAAATTGGATATTGTATAGTTTACGCCGAGAACCCTGCTAAGCTTGCGCCCACGCCTTCAATATGGGACTTCAAACACAGCTTTTCACCCAGGATCAGTCCAAGATATCTTATTTGGGGCACCCACTCTAGTAGATTATTGTTAAAAAAATAGGTGGCAACTGTTGGTGAGTACAGGGGGAGAAAAGCTTTAATTTTGTTTTATTCTCATGGGCAGTTTATCTATTTTGAGTTAACCATTCAGACAACACATTTAAAAAAGTTTGCACATCAGTTATAGCAGCTTGAAAATTACTACTATCGGTGTAGAAAACTGCGTCATACGCATACAATACACAATTCATACTGGTAATAATATCATTAATAAAAATGTTAAATAATAAAGGGCCTAAAATGCATCCTTGGGGAACACCCGAATTAATAGGTAATGTATGTAATTTGGCATCATTACAGAGGACATATTGATCCCTGTTACACAGCTGACTATTAATGAGTGCATTTGCTGCATTCCGAACGCCATAATGATCAGGTTTTATTTTTAGTAAAAGTGATTTATCTACTATATCGAACGCCTTTCTGAGATCAAGAAATAAAGATATACCATATGTTTTATCGTTTAAGCATTTCAGAAGATCTGTTACAAGATGAAAAATTGCTAGCGTATTATTAGATTTAGTTCGAAAGCCAAGCTGCTGACCACTAATTACGCTAGGTAATGAAAGGAAATTTGATAGCATAGAATGAATGGTTTTCTCTAAAATTTTACTGCAGGTAGATAACGTAGATAAGGGTCTACAATTAGTTGCAGCACCTAGTATAATGAACTAAGTTCTCTGTGTAGGTCAACAGTTTCATACTTTAGTATTTTTTAATGGAGCCTTATGTAAGAACATATTATTAGCTAACTATTGATGGTTGTTGATATATTATACCATAATATACGGTACCATTATGCTTTATACCATCTTCTTTGTTTATGGGATTCTTTGTTTCTTCTCCTTTTTATATTTCTGTATTTATTTGTGCATTACTGTATATTTATGTTCTTTTATTTTTTCTCTTTATTCTCTTACTTTGTGGGGATGTAGAAAGCAACCCGGGACCGGGTCGGGCTCTTGGGTGTCGTCTCCTCTATTGTAATATGAGGGGACTGTACGCGAACCTTGCGGAGCTCAACTTTGTGTCCCGTGGTGTGGATGTTGTGTGCTGCTCCAAGACTTTGGTGACTGGCAGAATGCACGACGCTGAGCTTGCCTTGGCAGGTTTTCAGTCCCCTTTTCGAAGGCTGTGCGGATCGGGGCCTGGATTCCGTGGAATGGTCATTTATATCCGGAGTGGAATCTCTGCTTACCGACAGTCAGTGCACGAATACGCCTGTCATGAGATCATCGTTGTCAGGGTGTGTGGCCGACTGAATAATTATTATTTATTCTCCTTATATCGGAGCCCTGCAACTGATGATTCTCTTTATGACTGTTTATTGACGGCGATGGCCTCGATCC
>LQNS02276927.1:5599141-5613416 GCA_001587735.2 Parhyale hawaiensis | reverse complement strand
TGTGGATGTTTGGAATGGTCTTGATGGCTCTGTCTTTGCTGGTGCTGGTATTAGCAGCTTTAAACGATCTGTACACAGAGCTATTCTGTGATCTCGGATCTTCTTTTTTTCATTCTTTTGTTTTCTCCACCTGCTGGACTGGTTGCGTGGGGGTTTGTTAACCTCATGGAGTTTCTCCGTTCTTACGTCGCCAGTCTGGTGTGATTTAATCATAATAATAATTGTTTGTAACTTTTGCAACACTCCAGCAAACAAATGATGAATACAGTATCTGAATAGGGCATTTAGAGGTAATGAAAAATGAATTGGTTAATCCTGTGTCTCAACAGTTGCCACAATCCTACAACTATCCCTCAGTGCAGTTAGATAGGAAGTGTCCCACATTTAGAAAATTTCGATGTGACAGATTTGGAGAACGTTGCTGGTGACCATCCGCTGCACGGATACGTACCGTCCCAGTACCGGTCCCGGAACGTCCGTGTGGTATTCATACAGCGGTACAGGAGCTGGTCCCGTATAGTACCCCAGCTGCTGGTACGCAGTGAAGGCACCTGCTGCCTGGTCCATGCCCACGCGTACGTCCAGTCTGCCAAAGAACTCGTGATGGAAGCCATTCTCTTGAGCCACTAATATGACATTACTGACCATCGTTGCATTCTGTAGATCAAATACGATGTGGGGATTCTTTTTATTTACAGATTTGTAGCAGCGCTCGACGTCCATCTCGAAAATTCCATCTAACAAATTAGCAGGAACACGTGCAGGGGATGGGCCGAATACCCCTGACGCTTCTGCCACGGTTATGCCGGACTGGGCTGTCAGGAAATTCTTCCTTCTGTTGGTGTAGCAGCGAATCAGAGGCTGGCCTTTTGGATCTTTGTTGAAGGCAGCTGTAATTATGTTGAGAAATGTGTAACTGCCTCCGCCACCTACACAGAAGGCTCTACACCATGTCAGCTGCTGACAGTGTGCGGCAGCAAACATAATGTGCTGATGATGGTACACTGCTGACGTCAGGGAGGTCGAGCTGAGCCAGCTCTCGTGCAGTTCGCTGATGGTCCAAGTCTGGGTCCAGGATGTCGTAGCTGTAGCGAATGTTGTCGAGATCAGCAGGAGGATCCACCGAAGCAGCAGCGTGCAGACGTACCACATGGGGCCTGCAATGGAGTAGTGTTCATTTGTTAATTGAATGCATAAATGAACGCTTGAGATACCAAGCATAGTGTGCACTAGCACGCTTGTGGCTCAGACACCGTATAGTAGCACTATTACCGCACAGAGTTGGCATAACGAGCCCGATGTTGGGCGTACTGTACAAACTCGGCCTGGTATGAGTAGGCTCTGTGAGAGAGTATACAAGCATACGATCCCGATGTGCACAATAGAATGACGAAACTAGAGCACTCTGAAAGCGGATACCTCGCCAAGTAAAGCAACGTTAACGAAATATTCAAATTGGATCTGAAACTATGATCTCCTTTATATCAACGCCAGAATATGGTAATTTGTGCTTTTTGACAGTTGTAACATCTTGTGTAACTTTCTTGAAGAACAGCCGATTATTTTAAAACTTTCATCATTACTCTTCATGTTATATCTTACAATTCATGTATATTTCATAAAAATTTGCCCATAACTTTTTGAGTTATGGTACTAGACAAATGAGGCAGATAAACAAACAAACACACAAACAAACAAGTAAACAAACGAGCGAACGGCTTAACGGATCTTCAACAACTGTTAATAAAGTTAATCAACTGTTACTCTTAGAATGACTAACAATCACTCTAAATTTCGTAAAGATCCGTCCATAACTTTTTGAGTTGTTTTGATTATGGCCAAACACACTGAACGACAAACAAACGGACAAACAAACTCGACAAAAACATAACCTCCTTGGGGTTGGGTTCAGGGGGGGGGGTTGAGCCATAAATATTTGGTCCGTAGAAAACGATGCAAAATGCTGTAGAGTTCATTGAAGAGGCACCATGTTGATGGAACCTCCTTGAACCTGCTAGCAAAAATTATTGAGACGAAAACTTTATGCGGTTGTTCTATGATCGTCAAGTCCAGAAAAGAATAAAAAATCGTACTCGAGGACAATGTTGCAGCTAACATTCTTGCAGAACAGTACGAGCATGATGTAGCCCTTCCCTTCCACTACTGAGGTCACCCCCCGACAGAAAGTATGGAAATTACACTCCCTGGGCTTGAATGGCAATTAGCGGAGGCGCGCGCTCCAACATGTATATTTCCTCCGAGGAACGGATTTTTCAAACACTGGCAGCGCTCGCAGTGTGTCACAGCCACAGTTCATTTACTACAGATAGTTATGCCAACCAATGAGCGACCGTCAGAAGACGTCAGTGTTAGGAAACAATGTGCACAAGCTGAATATATATATGTCCCATAATGATATGCATATATATATGTACATCTGCGAGCGTATTAAATTTGACTAAATATCAAAGATTCGAAATTTCAAAATTTATCACAAATAAATNGGGGGGGGGGTTGGTGAGCCATAAATATTTGGTACCCCGTAGAAAATTATTCAAAATGTTGTAGAGTTCATTGAAGATGCACGATGTTGTTAGAACCTCCTTGAACCTGCTAGCAAAAATTTATTGAGACGGAAACATTATTCGGTTGTTAATTAGATGCCGAGTGCTATGATCGTTGATTCCAGTAAAGAATGAAAAAAAATCGCACTCGAGGACAATGTTGCAGCTAACATTCTTGCAGAACAGCATTAGCTTGATGTTGTTCTTCCCTTCCACTGACTGAGGTCACTCGACAGAAAGTATGGAAGTTACACTCCCTGGGCTAGAATGGTAATTAGGGGAGGCGCGCGCTCCAGCCAGTGATGATATTGGAGTTTGTTACCATTACTAGTTACTTCAATAAAATTACCGGGGCGTTACCGTTACTCGTTACTGCCACAAAATTGCGCGGGGCGTTACCATTACTCGTTACTGTAATGATCGTTATTTCGTTACTCGTTACATCTGAGAATACGTCACCTGATGATAGAACAAACTTTGCTACTGTTATAAACTAAGTCAGAGCAGGCCTAACTCGAATTTTTTCAGCAGAGTTCGTTATAATATCTTTATTATAAAGAAAGTAACATTCACGAATTTGGTAACTGATCTCTATTTTCCATGTAAGAGAAATATCCGTAAAAGATTCAATATATGTTGGCTGCAGAACGAAAGCTTTCCAACATACGAGAGCTAGAGTATTAGAGCGTCATAGTTTCTATTATTACTAATATACATAGCACTTTGGTCAGCACTGTTTTTTCTGGCGAAGCAGAATTCCATAGGCGTAAATTAGAAAGGAAAAAGCTGCGTTGAATCTCATTTCAATATAACTGAAGGCTATCTACATGTAAGCAGTTGAACTTAACGTCCTCAAAAATGTTATTGTGAAGAAAATACTTTTGAATTAGGTGACTGAAGTTGGCAGAAGCTGCATCCGAGACAGTGATATCAAACACGAAGTTCTTTAACTATTTTTCACTCGTCCCGTATCTTTTCTTTATTGATGCTATATTACGATAATTGTGTATTTGCCCTTGAAACGGCGACAATACATTGAATGGACGTATCTTTCTTGTTCTTCGCAGTTATGATTCCGTCGTGCAATGCACATTGTACCTATCAGCCAGCTTAATTTTGGTAATATTGTATCAGAAGGTAAGCCCCACCAAATCTCCTCTGCAAGTGAAGTCCTTCTTTCTTGGGTAGTAAAATATCACTAAAACAGATTCACGTCTGGATGCAGTAAGTAGTTCAGAAGTGGTACAAGAAACCTTGACAAAAATTGAGTATCATTTTGTCCTTTTTCTACAGCATAGTAATAAGAAAAGTTATTTCAATTAAGCAAAACAATTTAAGTAACGCTTATCATGTGCGAAATAAATATACAAAAACGGATTTGTCCTTTGCATCGTTAAGTGGGCTCCGAAGAGAAAACCTCTTGGTGCTATCTTGGATCTAAGGCGTAACGTTCAGCTCTCACCAGCCTAGTCGAAAGCCTTACTAGAGAGGGCTTTTAAATCTATTTTGTTACTTGAGAGGAATATACATTGGTCGTAGCTTACAATAATCTTGATTTTCCACTCAAAATCTCAAGTGCACCCGATGGCAATTTGATAAAATTTTGATAAAATATTTTTCAATCACCATAGCGATTTCAAACAAAAAGTAAGCTGTTCGTGGCGATACATGAAATGTGTTAATCAGCAAGAAATGCAATTTCGTGTATGTGTAGAGGTCAATGGTGATAGACTAATAAAATTTAGGACACCAAAAAAGTTAGCCTGGTTAAAATTCCTTTTGCAATTTACCTATTTCCAGTACTCATATATATGTGCTTCACACCTTTAGACGCACTCTTTGTGCCGCATAAAACAGGTTTTTTATTATTACCCCCGCCAAGGAGGTTATGTTTTTATCAGGTTTGTCTGTCTGTCTCTTAGTCTGTTATTCTATTATTCTGTCTGTCACCAATTCCATACCTAGTGAATCGAGAGCATCGTTTTTAGTTCCACGGTTTAACTCGATGTAGGAAAAGAATCCATGCTCTCGATGACATTTTGAAGGTAAATTTGAGATAAGAGTGTTTTTCTATCGAAACTGTATGGCACCTAAAATATTATCGAGAGAGAGAGCATCTTTTAATATAGAATTTTAGTACCCTAGGAGTAAACGATGACAAGGCAGCACCACAAACTCAATGCAGCCACTTTGTACTGCCGAACTCACTAGTTTTGCACTACAATTATCAGAA
The DNA here is from genome assembly GCA_001587735.2 of Parhyale hawaiensis. NCBI lineage: Eukaryota > Metazoa > Arthropoda > Malacostraca > Amphipoda > Hyalidae > Parhyale > Parhyale hawaiensis. Next base: position 5,608,619 of record LQNS02276927.1, on the reverse strand, counting down.
GAGCTTGTGTTACCATCCAGCTTAGGAGATTGTTGGATATATTCGACTGACTCTTGAAAGCAAATACAGTATCATAGACCCATCTAACATAACTAAAAAGCAACTTCGGTTTATATACAAATATGTGATCTTGGTATTAATTTACTGAACTTTTGTCTAATGTAATACTTGCCACTTTCTAGATTGGCATTTGCGAGCACTTGAGAAAACAAGTAAGGGGAGCACAACCGATCTTTAAAACTAATACAGTGACATAAAGCGCAGCTGATCTAAATACCGCTGTCATATTGTTTTGTGCTCAAAACTCGTTCTTATTATCAGTAAGTCCAAATTCCTAAGAACAGTAATGCCTTATCCAATGCCAAACATTAAATTTTTCCTATCGGAGAACAATATTTTGTTATTTTTGCTGGGGGAGAGATTTCAGCAAAATTTGATATGGAAAATAATTCTCAGTGAAACATGTGAAGCAACATTAAAGCTTCGTCAACAAATAGAGCTGAGTTAGTCTAGAAATAAATAAAAATTAAGAGTCATGTTGCAGTCCATTAGTTGAGTAAATTAATTAATGACTGAGGTGAACAGACCATCTTTGATTGATTGGTCATAGCCAAGATTTTAGTTAGCCTTGAGTTTCAGCATCAAATAGTTTACTGTTCAATGCTGTGTATTCATAATCTGCATTCTAGACTAGACACCCTGAGAGTGCATACCTCTGCTAAGCAAGACAGTGTAAGCGAAAAACTCAATCGAGACTTATTTATCATCAGTAAAGTTTGATCATTTGTGCTGCATGACAGTATTGTCAGATTCTGTATTATTCTTGAAGATCCGTGTGTTTCTTTTGAGTTATGTTCTGACAATCGTTAGTCAGACCATCATTCCTGTCTTCTCATATTTCTAACAATTCCTGCGAATTTCATAAAGATCAGTCCATAACTTTTAGAGTCATGCCACCACTCGGAAAAAAGGCAAGCAACAAACAAACGGTTGAACGAATCTTAGCTAGAGATCTTCTGTTCTTCCTAACTTGCGTAACAAACCCACTAAATTTCGTAACAATCCATCTATAACTTTTGAGTTATTTTGGTTATAGACCAAAAAGCAGACAAACCAGTCAGACAAGCAAACTTGAGAAAAAAATGCATTACCTCCTTGGCAGAGGTAATGACTGCCATGAACGTCAACCGAAATTCTAGCGTTGACATACTGGTACTGATGACAATTTCGTGATCACTGATCGTTCAGCCAGGTTAACGAATGATTAACTCGACCGAGGAGGTTATAAGCTTTTGTGAAGTTTGTTCTTCTGTCTGTCACCAAGGTGACTCAAAAAGTTAATGACGGATCCTTGTAAAATTTTTTCGGATTGTTAGGAATGTTAGGGGGAACACATGATTAATTGAATTTTGGTGTTCCGTTCTACTGTTATTTGATTTGTTTATTGGCCAGCCCTTTTTTCTTCGAAATATAATTCAAAAATATATGGAGGAATTTTATAATGATCAGAAACATAATTCAAAACGGTATAAACATATTTTCATAAAATTTGCATTAATAGTTAGAAATGTTGCAATGCCCAAATGACTAAGTTTTGGTGATGATCGCTCCGGCCGTTTTGTGTTTGACTAAAGTTTATCTTGTCATTTGTCATAACATAATTCAAAAGAAACCGACGGACCTTTAAGAAAATTACAGTCAAGAGGCATAAATAACCGAATTTTTGTGATGATAAAAAACTCATATTGTTGATACCAATTTGAATTTTTCTTTAACATTACCTTGCTTAGCGGAAGTATGTGCTCTCAGTGTGCTCCAGCTTTACATAAACCTGTTTAGTGAGACGTAATTGAAAGAGATGGCGGCAAATTGTTGATATACGTGAGTTAACGGTAGTAACACTAAACATTTAATGATAAATGTTCGATTGAATAAACGACCTACTTATCATTGCAAATTCGAGCAGAGTAGTGCACTGAGGGTATGAAAAGGCCAATAATAAATTCTACTTAGAGTAGAGCACAATAATTGTCTTAAAAGCAATTCCATATCTTCATCCATCAAATAGAATATTTTGTTACGGAAAATCACCGAAATTTTTGCATTAATAAAACATTTTGGTATAGTTACAGCATTATAACAACCAGTATGTTACATATTATTATTGTGATCTATATTCCTATTTTCCAGTCATGACCGACGAAATGGAGAGTATCATTACATTGCTATTTAGGCGTTCACTAGAGACTTGATGAAACTGGAATGATCGGTACTTTAATTTGACACAAGATTTTCTAAAAAATATAGCTATAATCTTTCAAATATATTTTGGGGAACGTGTGGTGTCCGCCTTATGCTCGTGCAGAAATCGAGCAAAATGTATGTTTTACGTTCACCCTTTCCTGCTATTTAAACGAAGTTCTTATCGCTGAAACGAGTCGTGCAGAATATTGATTTTATAGCCTTAGTTACCAATATAAACGTGCGCTTCATTTGCATCTCTGTAGACAAACTTTCGAAGCAAATTTTTAGAATAAAAAATTGCTTTCTTAATTTTAAAATATATGTGTATCCGAAAAGCATGGTCATACATTAATTGCCGAAATTTGTGAATTTAAAAAAATCATGATACCACTCCTTTAACAAAATTTCTCTTTACCGACAGCTCATCTCTCGTATTTTGTGCAAATTTTGAATATGTAACGAGGAATGGCAATGGCAATGGTAAGGAGTAATGGCAATTTCCGTTACTTTTGATAAAATCTACCCGGGCGTTACCGTTACTCGTTACGTTTCAAAAATTGCTAAGGCGATACCGTTACTCGTTACAAAAAGTAACGCCTTTTACATAAGCCGTTACAGTAATTAGTTACATGCCCATCTCTGGCTCCAGTATGTATATTTCCTCCGATGAACGGGTTTTTCGAACATTGGCAGCGCTCGTAGTGTGTCACAGCCGCAGTTCATTTACTACAGATAGTTATGTCAGCCAATGAGCGACCGTCAGACTGACGTCATTTTCAGCCAATGAGCGACCATCGTGTCACTATTCTGATGTAAATAAATGAGGCGCGAGCGACGGCTCGTTGTACTTTAATATACCAGAAAAAACATTTCTGCCAACTGTTTATCCTTTATTACCTCAGAATAGAACTACGCATACACTTAATTACAAAAGTAAAGGAAAATAATAGAACATAGATTTGATGCACTGTATTGCATCTTGATTTCCAGTGCCATAAAAAGAACAGAGGAAATCATCCAAAAATGTTTACCGAAGTTGAAGCGAATGTTTTGCGCGGAATAGGATGATTGCATGGGTTTAAAAAGACAACATTAGACGATTTTCGTTCACTAAGAATACTTCGCATTACAACAGGTTATAAAGTAGCATATTATACATACATGAAAAGCACAATAAACTGCAATTGAACAATTTTACAAACGTTTATGTAATAAACAATCGCGACACACACTTCGCCTCTCACCCATACGACTTCATCGTGGAAATTATCCAAGATGCCTTCGTCTTGACATTTCGCAGGATGCCCCGCTGTAAAAGGAGTGACGCTGTTGGCTGATTCATTTTTGTGTGACGTCACAGTTATGCTGGTGCAGGCTGTATCGTCTGATATAACTATCTATAGTAAGTGAACTGTGGTCACAGCCCGTAACCGTATCAAGGATACCCTATTTTCGTTTATCCATAGAGTTCATGAAGATCGATTGCCCATTTCACAAAACGGCAAGACTGGCTTTTCGCACGTGAGCCTGACTGGGCGACACGACAGATATGTCTTCATATGTTGTTCCATTTCTTTTTAATACTTTGTTTTTGATATTTTAGTTAATTCTTTTGCATTTAGTTATGATTGGTAAACCTGTCAATACTTCTAAAACTTGTATACTTAGCAAGCTCAACAAAATATAAAGGCTTGAAGTGTAATATGGTAAGTCAACTGTTTACAACGTCGCAATAGTTAGTAAAATAAACAGTCTCATGTTGCAAAATCATGCTGTTGAATTTGGTGATATACTCAGATTAGTAATGAAATGACAAATAAGCAGCTAATGGAACTGTTAATGAAAATCAGTGCAGACAGCAAAGGTGGAGGGTGAGCTGGAGTAGCTGGTTGCCTTGAAGTGTTGAATCACTAGCAGCCATGATGTGATACGTATAACATTGGTAGTAATGAAGTGATTTAATTTCAGCAGCCATGAAGTGATGTAACGTAGGCGTTCATTAAGTGATGTAATGTAGGAGATCAGAAAGACGATGATAAAGTGATGTAACATACGCAACCATGAGGTGATGCAACATAGGTAGCCATGAAGTGATTTAGCTCCTGCAACAATGAAGTTGTAGTACGTAGGAACCCATGAAGTGATTTAGCTTAGGCAACCATGAAATGATTTAACGCAGGCAACCATGAAGTGGTGTATTATACCAATGCAGTCAAGGGAAATAACATTGACAGCCACGATATGCAGCTTGAGATGATTCCAGAAGTGATAGGTTGCATCATCACCAAAATGTCATGTTTTAAAATCATTTCACGGCTGTCCTGATGTCTTTTTCGCATGGTTAACCTCCCTTTTTTTGATACTATTGGAATGAGCGCTAGAATTTTCATTTTATTCTTCGTGAGTAAATACAATGATGACTTTGAATTTCCTGCACCGCAACTCGTTCCTCATGGTACTACGAAGAAATTAATTTTTGTTTAAGGTCTCTGTGACTGTTAGAACTCTCTTTATCAACACTTACGTAAATGGATCTTCAGGCCCGCTTGCGAAAGGTCAGATTTCACTGGGCAGTCAAGGTATAGTTTAGTCAATGGCCTATCTAATTCTCAAAGAGAAAGGACGTAAGAATCTGACCGAGAGCAGAATCATATTGTAAATATTTTCTGCGAGGCTACATGATCATCTATCTCAGTTCAGTTTGGCTGTTTAGCTCGGTGACATCAAGGTTTAGAACAAGGTTTATGTTGTCGTTTTGCTTAAATAGCATGTGGAACTAAGCCTCAATCCATTATATTCCTTCTTGCGAGGAACTGGTAATTAGAAGTCACATTATATGTCTAAAGTTTTTGATACCTTTCATATTCTCAATACGCACCGATGATGTATTATTTTTGCTAAATAAAATTTAGCGAAGGCTTAACGATATTGTGAAACTGATGCTTACCGTGACAGTGGTACTTTGGAATTACATCACACATATGTAGAGTCGCTTGGTCTGTTTACACGATTCCAAAAATCCAGCGTAAAGTAGCAGGATACCAAAGGTTCCTACAGGTATATATGCAAGTTGACAATGGTGTCTAACAGAGCGCTTTGATTCATTTGAGTGAACGCAGTTGACATTGTGCGCCGCCTGTAGTGTGCGTTTGTTTAGCCCCACTGTGAGAGTATCGCACTGACACGCTCTGTACCCCCGAACCTGTGCACTCGTATTGTCTCATTAATTAACCAATGCTCTACTTGAGCTCTTAGCAATGGCCCTGCCATTCATACGGGAGCAGGCTACTATAATTATCTCATAAATGTCGATGTGCCTCTGGCACTTTGCTCACTTTCTTTACCTGAATTGCAATGTTGCTCGCTCTATTATTCTTTCACAGTCTGTGTCTCATTAGTGAAGAGGGCACAATGTGCTCGGGCACTCAAAACAAAATAATTTTTCCCATCGAGCCATTCGGTACTCTTGACCAACACATAAGATATTGTAATTTTCTCCGCTGAGAAGATTCCGTTTTTGCCGTCTTTTCTTTGCGTGTTAGTAATTTAACTGAGAAATGTACTGTATATACGGATTTTACGAAACTGACAGAAACTGATGTAAAAGTCACAAGAAAGTGATGATTTAGTTTTGGTTGTATCCGAAATAAATCCTGAATGCGGAACAAATTGAAACTTCCATTAACATTGCATTGCTTGGCAGAAGTCTGAGCTCTCGGAGTAGTGTTCTAATAGGCACATTTGTCGATGCCATCCGAGGCGCATGTCCCGCGTCACATAGCCTCGTAACTCATACAGTGTGCGCGCCATAACTTGGATTTAAAAGTATTTATATATGACTTTGCAGAAAGCCCCATATCTCGAATGATAAGCGAGTAGTATGACATAATTTTGTTCGTTTTTAAATGGTCATTATGATATAATTACACCCGCTTGGTTTCCATTTAGTAATCGTAGCAACGTATCTTGCTTCTTCACAGTAGCTCATGCCTGCCGATGTAACGAAAGTGTGTCAGAAGTAAATCAAAGCTATTTTCGAACGGGAGCTCATGTCTATAAACTGCCCGAGTACTTATCAGGTCTACTGTCAGTTAGCTCAATCACCGAACGCGCCATATTAGGTTTCTCACTTTTCGAAAGCGAGTCCAAAGATTACTTCAGTGCGCATTCCCAAGTGGTTTGTAAATTAACGTATGAACGTATGGAACTCATAGACGTGCCATAATTCATCCGTCCAAGAAAGAAATGCACTTATAAAAAATGGTCATATAAAATAATGTTTATCTGTAAGCGACAAAATTAATTATGATGTTTATTAAGTTATTTTTATTATGTTAGGATTCCATGGATTCTCAAATTGTCTGCCACCGTTATTTTGTTTTGATTAAGTTGTAGTTTTTTCTAATAATACATTTTTGATATCATTGTGAAGGTTCCTGCATCTGTTTGAGACCTTATTAATTAGGAGAAATAATATGGAAGTTTAGAAAAATCAGCTGGATTTACCTGCGAAAAGCCTCAATTTGACGAGCAAATCAACGATGATGTAGCTGACTAATTCTTAGCAAGAATATGTGATGCAATTCTTTTAGTTAATTTTCATGTTACAAGCCCCCAAAATTTCAATTTTTTCACTGTTTGCGCATGTATATCGCTGTACGAGGTTGCATTGAGCAAAGCTGTTAATTCTTTTACTGTGCTGTATAACTGTGGAGTAAATTTAAGAGTCCTATCAAATTAACCTTGAATACTACAGGACTTCATTACCTGCACCCAGCACATCACACGGGCAGCCGTGTCGCACAACGTAGCAGCTACAACACGTGCCGCAGATCCACCGGCCCTTCTACGCTCAAATCAATGGGTGCGGCACCTTCACGTTTATCTGTGCTGCGACAAACACTCCGTCGTTACTTAGCAACAGGCCCTAAATGAGCTGGTTGTACTGTCTGGTCCTGCCGTAGTTTTCCGACGTGTATTGATAGCGATCTCATTATCTGCCGTATCATTGCTTCCAGAGCCGATGATCGGCCCGAATGAAAGATGCCGAATAGAATTACGAACTTCTGCAAATTTGTATTTTGTGATGTCTAAAAAAATACACGCACATTTATTTAGGAAATAAGTCAGCGTTTTGTAGTATCAGGTTTATCACTTCAAATGTTATCTAATACGTGAAGTTCCTTGCCAGATCTGTGTTCGGCCATACGGATCCTCAAGCGTTTAAGTCGGCAGTGAATGTTTTTTTTTTCGGGTCACCTCTTGGCGGAATTCGATTTGTCCTTCCATTTCTCAGTGTTTAATTTTGTAATATGTGTGCCTTAGTGCTGATATGGTGTCTTGAACACACTGCTTAATTCCTAAGCTCTGAACGAATTTTCAAGCAGTAAACAAAAGCTGGAAGCAGACTGAGCCCGTGTCACTTACAAGCAGTGCCTAGGTCATCATTGCCAACTTGCCGAGCCGGTACCAATTCTGACGCAATCATTGACTGAGCGTAAGAAGAACCTGTGCCGCACTCGTTTGCTAAACACTGTTCCTGTAGTGTTTGTTGTTCAGGTGAGGTATACTTTGCGTAATGGTGCTCTTTATGAGTTTGCTTTGGAACCAGGACGGTGGAGTAGGGGCCAGTATTTTCGTTCATTTTTTCCATCGTGTGTGGATGTTTGGAATGGTCTTGATGGCTCTGTCTTTGTTTGTGCGGCAGCTTTAAACTATCTGTACGCAGAGCTATTCTGTGATCTCGGATCTTCTTTTTCTTTTTTCTTTACTCGCTGGGCTGGTTGCGTGGGGGTTTGTCAACCTCATGGAGTTTCTCCATTCCTACGTCGCCAGTCTAGTGTAATTTAATAATAATACTCACATAGTAGATGTTATTTCTAGAGTGGCGAATTCGTTACCGTCGGTCATAAAGAGTTATCCTTATACATATTATATATGCCGGTGCGGAATCTTCTCTTCTCTGACTTACTTCTTCATTTCTTTATTGATCCTTTATCGTGCTCACATCCTTATGTCTTATCTTCTCCGACTTGCCGTTTCCACATTTTCCCGCTCACGCTTATCAGTAGCTCTTAGTCCCTCCTCTAACCTTGCTGCTTCAAGTCTCTCTTGACATTGTGCCTCATGGACGCTTCATCGCTCTCCATTGGTAGCACGTCTTTGTTCTCGAGATTGTTGTAGTCTCGTTCTTCTATAACGTTCTCAATCCTCTAGTCCCCTACTTCATGAACGTTCGTCTTTTATAGTGAGAAGTATAAGTAAAATCTTGAGTAAAACACTGCTATAAACTTGGAAGTGACCCCGGTCAGCTTATATGCAGTGTGAGCGTACCGTAGCCATAATGTCATGCCGTCTTCAAAACTCAGACAACAATCTGCTTCATTGAGGAGTTGAAATTTTTGGCTTATGATGAGAAAATTGCTTCGTCAAAAAAAGCCAGTTGGCTATAAGAAATAATTGTCTACTGCCCGTGAAAAATCATTGTATCTTGAGCGCTTCGTTGATCATCTGCCAAATTCATACGTCGTGACCTGAGAGAAAAAGTTATAGAATCGGACTCCAAAACTGCATATATATTATTCTGATTTCAATTGTTTCATGAAAGAAGTGCATTCAGATAAAGGGTTTCGCTATCTTTTGCAACCTGGTCATCGATCTCTATGAAAACGTAACTCAGTCGCAAACTTTACAACCTGGCTTATTTTTCGCCTATTTTCTTAAGAGCGGTCAAGAAATAATTAAACAAACGAATATATACACCGAAGCTTTTTATTATATAAGGATTGCAACAACTTTTTCACGCTCGGGTCTACTAGTCTAATCTAATACTAAGAATGACCGTCGCGTGTTTATAAATATATTTATATGTTTGGTGTCACGCTCTTAACGAAATAGATAGGCGGAATTAGCCCAGGCTGGAGGCTCTGGTTGTCCTCTCAAGCTCCATTGAAAGTGATAGGCAGAAAATAGGCCGGTTTGCAGAAGATGGCAAACGTATCTTAAGCTGGGACAGTTGAAATTCCAACGATGAAGACATCGAAGGCTTAGTCTGATTTGTACGAGTATTAGCTTCTCCATACATCGAATCTACGGCAAAGTATAGGGCGACCTTATTTCTGAATGCACTTCTTGCATTGCCGAAGTTGAAATCGTAGCACTGAAGATATCTGAAGTTTCCGTTGGCACTCTCATGCTTCTTGATTCGTAGTTTCTTCCCACAGATGATTTCGTT
>LQNS02276927.1:5557403-5584024 GCA_001587735.2 Parhyale hawaiensis | reverse complement strand
GCTAACGGTGCTGCTCTCTGTAGCAAATGCTCATTGCCTGCGGATTAGCGTCAATAAATTATTGCCTCCGCCAAGGAGTTTACGTCTTCGTCGGGTTTGTCTGTCTTTCTGTCTGTCACCAAGATAACTAAAAAAGTTATGGACGGATTTTGACGAAATTTACAGGGATTGTTAGGTATGTTAGGATGAACAGATGATTAATTTTTGCTGAATATCCGTCCATCCGTCTGTTTGTTCGTCTCATTTCTATCAATGCCAGAATTCAAGAAGTTATGGACGGATTTTCATGAAATTTACATGAGTTGTAATTATTATTATATCATAAAGAGTAAATGACCAAATTTATGTGATGATCTGTTCGTTCGATCGTATGTTTGTTGCTGTGATTGATTTTATGTTTGTTAGCACAATCCCTCAAAAAGTTTTGAGTGAATAGGTATCTATGAAACTTACAGGAATCGTCAGTAATGTTAAAAGACATGAATGATTGAATTTTGGTGCAGATCGGTTGATTCATTTCTAGTTTGAGTTGTGTTTGTCATGATGTTTGTTACGCAATAGCTCGAAAAGTTTTGACTGGATCCTTATGAAATTTACAGGAGTTGTTAATAATGTTAAAAACTAAAAATGATTAAATTTTGATACAGATCGGTTTTGTTTCTATGTTAGAGTTGTGTTTGTTCAAACTAAAACTCAAAAAAGTTTTGAATGGATCTTTATGAAATTTACAGGAGTTGTTAATAATGTTGAAAGACAAAATGGTTAAATTGGCAAAATGGTTAAATAAAACGCTGGTATTCACGTTTTCTTTGAGCAAGCATGGTATACGATATTGTGAAAAGTCTTCCTGAACGCTCGATTGATGGAGTGCCGCGCCTAAGAACCATCACCATTTCACTCCCATGTTCACGACGATAGTCTAGCACTCGCAGCATATTCATTGTGCTGCGAGTGTTCAGTATTACAACATGAGGCAAGTGCCTCTCCACCCAGGCACCCAAACTGCAGGGGCACGGTATCCATTACATAGGGCGTTGTTCCCATACCCAATTAAAGCACTGTGAGCGCATACATCCGCCAAGCAAAAACCGTTAAAGAAAGTTGCAATTTGTTCTTAAATTGTGATTTTCTGTTTATCAGCACCCAAATCTGGCCATTTATATATTTTGACAGTAATTAAAGGTTCTGTAATTTTCTCGAAGATCCGTCAGTAAGTTCATGAAGCTTGAGTTATGTTTTGACAAACATTAGTCAAACACACCAACGGACCAGCCGATCATCACTAAATCATTTACAGTGGGAAGATAAATATTCGTACACCATAAAATTGTTTATTTAAAATATTTATGCTCTCAGAAATAAATATATTGATACAGTATTTGCATTTAAGAGTTATCAATTGATATATACTAACAAAACCAAAAATGAAATTATATAATTTGTCACATATCTGTGTTGGAAAATGTATTCGTACGGAACGAATTTTTCATTTTAAAACTGATTTGACTTCTTAAGTACTTTCCTAAACCTCCTAAATTTTACGTTAGAAGTCTACTAAAGTCCGTGAACAGCTTTGGGATCATTATTTCGTGCGACATCGTAGAAGAAGGTTGTAACCATGGCAAACCGCGAGGAGCTTACGACTTCTGTACAATAGTTGATTATTGAGGAATGAAAATCAAGCAAAAGTTATAGGAAAATATCACAGACACTCAAAATACCGTTTACCACTATCGGGTGTTTCATCAAAAGGTTTAAAAGTTCGAAAACCGTTGGGAACCAACTAAGATCTGGCCGGTCGCGGAAGATCTGAATTTTCCACTATAGCTTTAAGAAAAATGACCAGGAAAGTGTCTGAAAATCCCAAGACTACTCGCAAAGAACTTCAAGAGGACTTATTAGCAGCAGGGACAAGCGTTAGCTTTCGTACATCGAGCCACGAGCTGCACCAAAACCGTTCAAATTATCTAACTCCTCGCAAAACTCCCTTGCTGTCGAAAGGAAATAGAGATGCTTGTCTGAATTCGTCCTTGAGCACAAGGACAAGCCTGAGTCGTTCTGGGAAAACGTGTTGCAATCGGACGAGACTAAAATAGAGCTATTTGGAAGAAATTCAAAGAACCACGTTTAGGGGAAGGATTGAACATTTTGAGGGAACATTTGCATGCGTCGATGCAAAAACTCGGGTTACCGCAAGAATACATTTTTTTTTCAGCAAGACAACAACCCAAAACATACGGCAAAAACCACGAAGTAATGGTTTACAAATAATCATGTACAACTAGAATGGGAAAGCCAGTCTCCGGATTTGAATATAATAGAAAATTTGTGGCGATTTCTGAAATTAAATATTAATGCTAGGAGGCCGAAGTCCATGCCGGCTTCAAAGAAATCGACAAAAAAAAAAATGGGCTAAGATCCCTCAGGAAAGATATCAAGGCTTGGTAAGAAAAATATAGGAGATTAACTGAAGTTGAACTGCACATAGGCTAAGCCACAATATATTATATGTTGTTTTAAAATCGTGTTTTGTACTGTACGAATACTTTTTCCAATCCAAAATATATAAATTGTTACATAATTTCGAATATTTTGGAATCTCATAGAAATTATACTAAGACAAATATTAAATACTAACTGTAAAATCAACTAATCATAACATTGACATTTCGGGAACGATATTCCATTTTCAGAAAAAAACAAATTGGAATCAAAACCTAAGAACCAAAGTTTATTCATCTTCCTTTATTACTAACGGGGTGAGGAAGCATAGGTGTTACCGGGAGGGGATCTAAAAAGCGAATGAACCGGATGTCAACTCCTGTACAGGCACCGGGTGCGAGGCTAACTGTGGACCGTGTGAAGTGATACAGCCGAGGTCATAACAATAAGGCTGGATCTTGTTCTGTGGGTATAGAGGGAGTCTAATGTTGTGAGCTCTATTGTATTTGAAGAGTCTATGATGGAGAAGTCATTCTTGCTGATGGGATGGTTGTTTTCCTCAGCATGTAGCGGGAGCTGAATGCGAGAGTTTTGCCAGTGGTAAGCCTGTTAGACTAGATACGCCTAAATGTTGGTCAATACGGGCTTTGAGATGTTGTCCAGTGCTACCGATGTACGAAGCATTGTATCCCCGGCAACGGAAATGGTAGATAACACTGAACAAAAGTGGTGTGGGAGGTTTGTCTTTAAATTTGAAGTAGTACGCTATTGTAAACGTGTTCTTGTATGTAAATTTGAAGTTGATACGTGGGTAGACTTCAGAAAGGAATGTTTTCAAAGTCTTACTCGCACTAACCGAGGCCTTGTTGTAGTATAGAAGCTATTGAAAGAAGTCCAATTTAAGGACTGAGGGCTTGTTATTAAAGGGCTCGAATAGTAACTGTTTATCTAGGAACAATTTGCAGCAGTGATCCAGAAAGTGCTGCGGCTAACCGGTATTTTTGAAGAATGTTCGGAGAAAGTCGACTTCGTTTGAAAATGTTAGGTAAGAGGAAGACAAATCGTATGCTCGAAATAGTAAAGTCTTTATTGCATTGATTTTTAACTGATCGTAGCAGTGACTGAAAAAACTTGTCCCGAGGCTTGAGAATGTGTATTTTCTGTAAACTCTAGTGGTCAGTGTTGAGTCTTGGTTAGTTATTAAAACATCTAGAAAAGCTAAGGAATTGTTTGATTGGTTTTCGGCAGTGAATTTGATGTTTGATTGTTTGTTATTCAAATATTGCAAAAAAAAAAAAAAAAAATCGGAATCAGTTTAATGGTTGAATATGAGGAAGGTGTCATCTACATAACGATTAGAGTAGATCGTTTGAAGTCATTCGGGCAGTCGTGAAGCCAAAGAGTTTCCTGATGGCATAGAAAAACATTAGCCAATGAGGGACTAGGCGGGAACCCATGGGAACTTCATTTATTTGCTCGTACAGTCTATTGTTAAACATGAAGAAGGAATCTTTAATGGCAAGACTAAGGAAAGTTCTGAAAGTAGGTTTGTTCATGTTGTGGAATAGGCCCGTGTCATTAAAGACTTTGTTGCAAATAATATCTATGGTTTCGTCTTCGGGGATGCTTGTGAAAAGAGAGGTCATGTCAAAGCTGGCTAAGTAGGCATTGTAGAAAAGACAGTTCTCTCGCCGCCGTATTGGCATTTACTGTAGTTGGACGAGTAAGAACAAGCACAGCAGCACAGGTAACGTCAGCTGCAGCTGCGGCACACCCTGCAGCTCTGTTTCACCCTTCCTTAATATTGGTCCACTGACCGTCGCTGCTGCTTGTAGCTGGTCCTGGGTCGTGCTTCTAATGAACGTAATCTCTGTTTTGTACGAGTCATGAGTTGCAGATCGCAACTTGATGCTTCGGTGGAGGGTTACACCACTCATCGGCTGAAGCCAACCCCAACGTCGAAGTCACACATCGTATGCTACGTGTGATACCTGGATAATTCCATCTGACGGTGGGGTACTCGGGTGGGCGTAACCTGGGCCTTTTATACTGAAGTTACTCCGCTCATGAGGAGCTGATGGCTGCGATGGCTGCGGATTCTTGGACTGGCCTCTCCTCAAGTTCACGTGAGTGCGGCTGCAGTGGGCGCTTTTTGCGGCTGCATGACGACTTCTTGGAGAGCCAAGGGGGGGGGGGGATTTTTACTGAACTAGTAACTTGCAGTTGTCCTTGACGAATTTGTATAGTTTGCTCATAACACCGGCCTCTGTGATAAATAAACTATTCTACATAAATTATTCTAAATGAACTACTCTAAATAAACTATTCTAAATGAACTCGAAACCGCACTTATATACTACCACATTGATGTGCTACCACGTTGGTTTGCTACCACATTAGTTTGCTACCACATTAGTTTGCTACCACATTGATTTGCTACCACATTAGTTTGCTACCACATTGATTTGCTACCACATTAGTTTGCTACCACATTGATTTGCTACCACATTAGTTTGCTACCACGTTAGTTTGCTACCACATTAGTTTGCTACCACATTAGTTTGCTACCACATTGATTTGCTACTGTAGGTCTGTCTAATTACTCGCGGGACAGCTTGAGGATTTGCGGCACACTAGTGTAGCTTTCGCACTGGGTTTGTATTGTGAACTCCGTGACGTTTTGTCGCGTTTTGCTTCCTAGAGTTAGTAGTATGTTGCTCTTAATTCAATAACGTCATTTGAAATACCTTTCGAATGACGGTCTATAAAAATTAATTACAGTACAGTAAACTGCGCGGTAAAATAGCTTCAACTATTGATGTCAGTCTTCTATTTATTAATATTTTCATTAACCAGTTAACGTAAATTCTGAATAAATTTTCCTCTGAATTTTTAGCGAAGGTGCTAGCATAGAGCCTTTCGTAAATGTACAGAACGTCATTCTTACCAGCCGCGAGCCGGTGTCGACCGGTCTGTGCTCACTAAAATCTTGATTTCACCAAGGTCGATCTATGCTTGCTCCGATCTGTCGGGCCGCGTTCGACAGAGCATAAAGCTTATTCAGTGGTAGCTGCGAGAATTAGTTGGTATCGAACATTACAAGTTATTAATTATGTTCCTGGGTTCCTATCTTCCCTGGGAGCTGGACATCCTCGGGGACCATTGCGCCGGGGAAGCTTACCAACATGTAACTGTACTTTTTAATAAATAAACTAAATAGTTGAACTGCGTGTGAGAGTTTTCCTCTGCAGCCCTTTCGCCCGTTTCCACCATCGCTGTGCGGTGGTGGAAATAAACTTCTTCTATAGGCATTGGGAGGAAATTGGAGATTTTAATAAGGTCTCGAAAGTCATTGAATTGCATAGAGTACACTGATTGGAAGTTAAGGGTTCAAGTAATGGAACAAGGAATATTGTAATATGGTTGGACGGTGTTTTATCTGTAGTTAGAATTGGTCGTAAGGAGCACTGGCTTTGTGTACATTTGGAAGCCCGTACATAACTCCAGGGGAAGCACTTGCATTGTAAAGTGAACTGTAGATCGAATCAGTGATGTGTGTGGGGGAAATAAATATTCATAGTGTACGAATATTTATTCCGCCCACTGCATGTCTCTTATTTTTTCCTAACAGTTCCCGTATATTTATAAAAATCCTTTTAAAACGTCTTGAGTTATATTGCTAACAAGCATAATATCAAACAGAGAGACAAACAAATACAAAAACAAACGAATCAAAGGATCGTCACAAAAATTTGGTCATCTACTATTCATAATATAGCTAACAACTCATGTAAATTTCATGGAAATCCATCCAAACTTTTTGAATTATAGCATAAAAAAAGGGCAAGCAAACGAACGGATCTTCACCGAAAGTTAATCATCTGTTCCTCCTAACATACCTAACACTCACTGTAAATTTTGTAAAGATTTGTCCATAACATTTTGAGTTATCTTGGTGACAAACAAACAGGCGATCCGGTCGAAAACATAGCTTCCTTGCGGAGCTAATAAGTGATAGTATTTGCAGGTAAAGGGCATAAACGCTATTGCAATTACCCGAGTTTAACATAATGCAGCTCTTGTAAAGTAATGCACTAAACCCTGACGAACTCTTTCTAACTCAACAATGTGGATCTATCCCCGTTGCCGCACTATCCCCTAGCCGGCGAGGGTAATAGTGTACTGGACCAGCTGGCGCATCGGAGGGCACAGGTGAACTAGTGGCATTCTAATGGCTCCGAAGCGGGCGGCGCATCAGCGTGGCCTGGGACGTGGCGCCCAAACATCATCCAAGAATCCAGGCTAACGTTACCCGTGGGTGACCCGTGAGAATTCCACGATCAGTAACGATCTCACTTTGTAAAACGCAGCAATCCTTAGCTACGCTAGTATAACTCATTTGAGCTTGACCTAACACAGCTCTTCTACATAACCTAACCTACCCCGTCAGAGGACCCTGCCGTAGAAAATGACGGCAGTTATTTTGTGATTGGGCCTTTATTGTCCCGGTTCCTAGTATTTGTTCTGCTTTAAAATAAGTCTCATCCCTGCAGGTCTGATCTTCCATTGATGAAACGCAAGTTGCACAGCCATGTTTGCAAGAGCAAAGCATAACACCCCCCCCCCTGCAGGATAAGGCACGAATATCAGCTTGCAATTGGGCAAACGTCGAGTAGCACTAACAAAATATAGTTGAGTCAATAGAATTCACAGGAAATGAGCAGGACTTACCGTAAACTGGATACCAATCGATAGTTGAATTTGAAGGGTCGAAGTTTGGCTGCAATGTAAATTTAATATAAAAAAGTGTCAGCTCGGCGTGAAGTTTCAACTGCTTCTAAGAGTTTCAGCTAAAGTAAGCATAAGTGCAATGGATTAAGCATGAAAGGAACGAAAACTCCAACCATGACTGAGTCTTTCGAACTGCTAAGACGAAATTCTTCTACAAAATACGTGATATAGCTTGTGCATGCCCGCATCAAAAACTCTATCAAAGATACTGCCTCTGACGAATCCCGTCTGACGAAACATGGAAACGTTTCTCCGTAGCTACCTATCCGATTACGAAGCTATAGATGCAGCTGAAACCTGTTCAAATTCTGCAGAACAGAAGCAATGTTCTTCAGTGATAGCTCACAGCCGTATCACCCTAATTACCCGTATCTAATACTGAAGGAACCTGAGCAAATTCAACAGAGAAAGAAGAATTGTTCTTCAATTACTATGTCCTCGAAACTGTATCATGCATAGAGAGGCTGAAAAATGTTTCATGTCAGGCAGTGAACCTTCTACCCAAGATCTGCCAGAGATAGCAGTTAAAATTTGAACTTTTGACTCCTTCTATTCTTCTGCAACGTATCCTAGCTACATATCTGACTGGCTCTATTAACTAAGATCTTCGAGTGCCACAAGCAGAGCGAACGTAATATGTTGGTAAATAAATGAAAAGCGGTAGATAATATACGAGTGAAATGGTTTTCATCTCTTTGCTCTGAAAGTGACTGAAATTTTTTTAAGAAGCTTTAAAGAAGACAGCTATGGTTAAACTTCGTTCCATCAAAAATTAGTGCTTCTTGCATGTTGAAGCTGCCGCTATCTAACAGGGAAAAGCGTGACGTGCAGACACCTGACGGACGCATGGAAGAAGCCTCAAGCAGAATCAACAATATAATAAAGACCGATGTGTATTTATCTGTTTACTTATTTATCTGTTTATTTATCCATTTTCTGTCCCGCTTTTACAAAACAGATTGGCGGAAATTAGTCGAGGTCGGAGGCTCTGGTCGTCCTCTCAAGTTCCATTGAAAACTGATAGGTAGAAACTAGGCCAGGTTGAAGATGACGGAAAACGTATATCTGAATTTAGTTCTTTCTTTGCCTTCGTTGAAGTCCTGCCAATGCAGATCCAGTTAGCTTCTCAAAGCAAGATCTTGCGTCGTACTTTCTTCTGAGGAGTCCTTCATCCAAACTTGAACTACTGATGATATTCTTCAGCGATCAGCAGGCGGGTAAATACCACGGGGATTTCTTGGCAGCAAATAATTTTTTCCATTTCGGGTTCTCTGTATTTATTGGGGGATATCGACTACAGGCCAAGAAAGCATAGCTTACAAAATATTTAGTTTCGGCCTGAACAGGTTTCGAACTCAAAATTTTGCTGCAATTGACAATGTGGTAGCTATATAGTCACCCATGTGGGTATCTTTGATACGTTATGAATCATGGAGGCAATTACCAAAGTAAAATTCACGCCACTGATATTTGTCTAAGCAAGGATACTTGAAATAATTCAAACAATGAAGATTTCGAACGCTGAATCTGATTTGTACGAATATTATCTTCTCCATACATTGAATCTATGGTAAAGCATCAGGTGACCTTATTTATGTCTGAATACACTTCTTGCATCGCCAAAGTTAAAATCGCAGCGTTGAAGATACCTGAAGCTTCCATTAGTACTCTCATGCATCTTGATTCTTAGTTTCTTCCTGTAGATAATTTCGTTGCGTCAATTATTCTCTCAAATTTAATTCAATGGTCGATGAAACAGCTTTCCCTAAGCGAAAACCATTGAACCTGTTTAGGCTATCCTACCGTATCCACAATGCCGAATAGAAGCTATTACTTTGAACGGTGTTGATAGGCCTGCAATAAGTAATGTACTTTCTCCTTTGCAGAAAGAGAAAAAAGTTTCGATATTCAGAGGCTGTGAAGCCGTAAGCGCTCATCTCAGTGTGCTTAGGTTAGCAGTTGTAATAACGGAAGTATGATCAATGAAGGTCATCACAAATTCTTCGCTGATATTTTATGATAGCGTGGGCCCTTTTATAAAAAAGACCAATGAGTATATATCTGTTTGTTTATCTGTCCATTTTCTGTCACCCTTTAACAAAACAAATAGGCAGAAATTAGCCCAGGTTGGAGGCTCTGGTCGTCCTCTCAAGCTCTATTGAAAACTGATGGGTAGAAAATAGGCCAGGTTGCAGAAGATGACTAGCGTATCTTTATCAGGGACAGTTGAAATTCCAAAATGAAGATACCGCAGACTTAGTCCGATTCCTAAGAATATTTCCTTCTCCATACATCGAATCTATGGCTAAGCATTGGGCGACCTCAAGTCTAAATGCACTTCTTGCGTTGCCGGAGTTGAAATCTCAGCATTGAAGAAAGTTGACGCTTCCGTTGGCACTCTCAAGCATCTTGATTCTTAGTTTCTTCCCAAGATCAATTTGCTGCGCCAGATATTCTTCCAACATTAATTCAATGGTCCACGAAACAATTTTGGCTAAGCAAAAAAACCATTGGACCTATAGGACATCCTACGTATCTGCGATACCAAATCGAATCAAGCGTTTTGAATGTTCTTGAAGTGCTTGCAAAAGTAACTGATTTTCGTCTATGTCAGAGAAAGACAATAAGAATGTCGATACCCAATATTTGTGAAGCCGCAAACTCTCATTTGCATGATCGTTAAAGTTGGCAATTGTATGAAGGAAAGCATGACTATTGAAACAGGATCAACACAAAATCTTCGCTGTCATTCTTGACAGCGCGGACATTCTAGTTATAATATAGATAGTAATCAATATGACATTATGACAAGAGCAGCAATTAAAGACATTTTCATTATATTGCCGTTAGTTTATTCTTGTGATATGGAGCTTTCGATGCATCTTGAATCATCTTCAGGAAACGATTAGGATATTTTGAAATTTCCTGCAACAAAGACTTAGAAGTATCCTATACATGCCAAAGAATATTATCTTTTCCAATCTATCAGTTTAAAATAAAAAATTAAGAGGAAGAAGCATGATCATTTAGGCTTGGGAATGCTCATGAATAAAAATTTATTCTAAAAGTTTCAAGTGAATTTGGTAATAAGATGATGAAATTCTGAAGTCCTCATTAGTTATTTGATGGCCAGCAAGAATCAATTCATGAACCCTATAGGATTCAGTAGGTGATACATCAGACAGGCGCGCGGGCTTTGCGTTATGTCTTGATCGATAACCCTTGAAACCTCAGTAAAATCCAATTATTCTCAGTAAAGCGGACTTGTCAACCTTATCAAACCTAATTGCTTGCATTTAAATTTAGCAGCGCAATGGAAAGTAGCGAAGCCAACGTTCCTTTCTGATGTTCGTGTCTCGCTAAGCGTGAATGCACCAAAGCACCCCATGACACCTAAACTATTCTTCAATAGGTTATGCTAAACAAGAGAGGACCAAGAGTTGCCCCCGTTCACTAAGCTGTTTGTCACAAATCGGGAAATGATAGACGACATTGACAAAGCTCTGAGGTCGTGCACACCATCTGTCGCCAATACAGCACCTCTTGCGCATCTCTGCAGCAGGCTGTTGATACTCTGACTTATTTGGTTATATATCGATGGCCTTCAAATCGGAAGCCATGAACCTAATAGGACCGAGTGGGACAATTTACTTCATGAGTACGTTAGAGCATCCCGTTAGCCAATCATTTTCTGTTCTGCCGACTTACATAAACGGCGTGGTAAAAGAGCAAGATTTGAGAGTATCTTGTGACAGATGGAGCTAAAGTTGTGGTGGTTCTGAGCTTTGCTTTCTACCAACTTACGGGCTCATCATGCGCAATTTCGGGTGCAGAACACACAATTACTTCCTCACTACGTATTTATTGCGTGCTGCTGCGAGATTGGATGCGATCGCAATGTCGAGAATATTGATTTCGATCGCAGCTAGCAGTAATTTTTTTCCTGGATTATCCGATAGTAGAGTCCGTACTCGATTGAGTACAAGTAGCAAATTTTATACTCATGACAGCAGAGAATGAAGGAAATAAAGTACAAAGCGAAACAGACCTCGACACTGAGTCGACAGCCTCATAATATTAGCAGTGAAGTACATTCTGATCCACGTATATTCAGAGCTGTAATGAACTATTCGGTGCACTAACTTCTAGCTTGAACGTAAAATGTAGCATTTTGTTGACCCGTTGCTCTCATGAGTATGGAAGACTGCTTCTTTTGCGCGGCTTCTGGTGCTGAGAGTTTCTTTTTATTATTCGCACGGCTGCTCATTATTCGAGAGTGATATCTTGCTGTAGTGTTTTGTTGGCACCCAGCGGCCCACTTGCCTTATTGACTTAGTTTTTGTCTTGGTATCGTAGATATCTGTAGCTTACTCATACAAAATATAGCAATGGTTCATAGTGAAATTGCTGAGCTCACGAATTTTAAGGTAAAGGCAGTGAAAGTAAACAACCCGTGGTATTTTTGTATATTATAATTGCATCGAGAGCGCAATAACTACATTTCTTGAATACAAAGGTGAAAGTAGTGGAAGTAATGAACTTGCATACATTCGTATAATATAATTGGAGCAGCCTAAAGAATTAATTGAATAACTTTTACGCTAGATTAGCATCACAGAAGGAATCAAATTGATACTTAAATCCTGTTTCACTCTATCCGTAGATTTTTGTTCATGTGCTTTACTGCCTGCTGAACAAAAAATTAACTTTTGAAATATGCTCTTGATACTCTGTACTTTAGCAGAGTATTAAAGTCTTTTCCCTCAGACATGTAAATGTTGTAGAACGTTTAAGAGTGTATAAACATAAGAGTGCAGAATGCTTAAGACTGTAGAATGCTTGTTCCTTGCACTATTCTCTTAACCTACTCGTAAAGCCAGATTACGGTATTGGAAAGTTTGTTATTTTAAGTCCGCTTGATTCTGGGCACCAGATGTTCTTAATATCTCTGACCCACTGCTGTAACTGGTGTGCCAGTCTAAAGTTGTTTCGCCGAAACGCTTGCTAGTATCAAGTGACAGTCTAAATGCGTTTTTGCCCATCTATGAATGTATATTGGGAGAGAGGCTGGAGCTTCTCCAACTAACGTGTGGTTCGTGCCGGACCCTCGTGCAATAGCATGTTGTTGCACCTTGTCCATGTTCAATTTGCTAATGGCTAGAAAGTTCTTGAGAGTTTTGTTATCTGTCTTTGGGGCACAGATGCGACCTCCACAACGTTTAACTTTCATATTTGCTTCCTATTTAACCAATTATTGTCGCAGTATCATCGGGGTGCTACACTCTGTTGCCGCGTCGTGGAAGCACACAGCCTCCTTCTCTCTCTCTTAGTCTCTTAGCTCCCGCACCCGGTCTATGCGTACCAAAGAAGTCTGAAATAGTTCTGTGTAATTTGCCTAAGATGAATACATCGTTTTAAAAAGAACCTGCATTTGATCCCTTCAAGTCTCCAAGTCCGCACTACAGAAATAGCACAGAGGGCTCAACATTTTGGAACCTCCGACGGGGTCAACAAATGTATGGATATCTCAACTATTTTATATCAAGTAAAAAACGATGAAGACCAAACATTACTTTTGTCTGCGTTGCCACTTAACCCTTTTGCTACTGAAATTTCGCTCTTATATGAGGTTCTAGAAGAAGTTCATAGGCTACACTGTCATTGAAGTCACTTGAAACCCTAAAATGGCTGAAGACTTCTCAATTACCGACTTTTCCAACCCAAAATACTATCACTGACTTCAGACGGGTTGTTAAATGTATTGTCCAAATTTTCATATATTTTAATAATAAATAATGCTAGATGCTGGACATACACGTCCTGTCAGTATCGAAAGGGTTTAGGCAGGTCAGTTAGCCTCGATGCATACCAAAAGTTTCTCTGATCTCTACCAATGGCAACACACACGTTGCTAGATTATTTTATTTATTGACAGGATCCGTGTTAAGCCGATGACTACTAGTTTGGCCAAAATTTCGTAAGCCAAAAACACATTCGCCGACAACTGCTTTGCCGAAAACAGTTTCACCGCAAGACGATCTATTTGTATTGAAATTCACGCTGCTGTACAGATTTCTTTGTTTTTAAATTCCTCTGTTTTAGCCTCTACTTTGGATACAGCCATCTTGTCATTTGTAGTGTAGCCCTGTTTTCAAATAGTTAATAAATATGTGAGTAAATGGTCTTGCTTGGTGACAACACTGAGACAGTGTTCAGGTTCATCAGCTCGTGTTGTATCTCGACTCAGTTAAAGTGAAGTTAGGTTTAGTTAAGTAAGGTTAGGTTAGGCTAGTTAGGTCAGGTTAGGTAAGTCTTAATTATTCCCCCTCCCCCGAAAGAGGAGGTAATGGTGCTGTGAAACTGTCGTCCTACGAAACTGTACAATATGGCGAAATTACTTTCGGCAAACTGTTTTCGGTGAATGTGCTTTCGGCGAAAAAACCAGGAACCTCTTCAGCCGTGGAGAACTGTAGGTGTTTCATCAGTTAGAAATTTATTTCGAGTGATTCCTCGTAGCTGTGTTGCGGGTGTCCCGCTTAATGTGCCAATCAAATACGTTCTGTTCGTTCCTTCACGCCAGGACATGCCATTTTAAGCAACAATTCTAAAAAAAACTATTAGTGTTTTATGGGTGCTAGTGACTTACACGTAAGCGGGATAGTACGCGCTTAACAAAGTTCATTTTAAATAAAGCTCATTTCGTAAAATATATAGGTGTCAACAGATTTCTTTAAAACTTAACTTTTCGGTATAATATCTCCCATCATCAGATGATTTAAAATATGAAGCCAAAAGGATCTAAATCGAGTAATTTTATTAGAGCTAGAGTGGGGCCGGACAGATGCTGATAGGGGGAGACCTAAAAGGCGAATGGCTGGAGTACACTTGGGGGGTTTTAACATAGAGAACGGTACAGTCGGATGATATGGGATGAGATGGGAACGGAGCATGCACAGTCGGAGGGAAAACGTCAGTCACGGATCGTGACCAGTGGTTCAGTTGTGGTCATTATATCGAGGCTGGGTTTGTATTATGGCGATATAGCGATTCTAGAGCTGTGAGTTCTATTGGGTTGGAAAAGTGGATAATAGAAAAGTCTTACCTGCTAACTGGATGGCTGTTTTGTTCTGTATGAAGACGGGGAGCTGAATATGTAGGTCTTGAAAGTGGTAAACCTGTTTAGCTGGATATACCTAAATGTTGGTCCACACGAGCTTTGTAATGTTGTCCAGTTCTGCCGATGTACAGAGCAGAGCATCTCGGGCACGCAAATTTGTACACAGCACTGGACAGAAGATTTGTGGGAGGTTGTGAAGTTTACGAACGGTAGGTTTAACTATACCGAGATCGAAAAGTTTGTCAAAAAATAGTTTGCAGTAGTGATACGGGAGGTGGTTTGGGTAGCCTTTATTCTTGAAAAAAGTGCGAAGGAAATCTATTTCACTGGAAAGTGCTAAGTATGAGGAGGATAAGTGATATGTCCAAAACGGTAGAGTTTTTATAGCTTTGATTTTAAATTGATCGTAGCAGTAACTGAAGAAGCTGATTCCAAGGCCTGAAAATGTCGGTAACCTGTTGACTCTAGTGGTTAGTGTTGAGTCCTGCTTTGTGACTGGGGTATCTAAAAATGCAACAGAATCGTTCAATTGGTACGCGGCAGCGAACTTTATGTTGGGATACTGACTATGTAAATATTGTAGAATTAAGTCTGAATTAGCTGGACCTTTAAAATTAAGGAAAGTATCATCTACATAGCGTTTATTAGTGGATGGGTTTGAAACTACTCAGGCAGTCGTTGAGCCATATTGCTTAGTGTTGGCATAAAAAGATATTAGCTAGGGTGGGGCCGATCAGGGAGTGCATGGAAACTCCGTCGACTTGTTTGTACAGCCTGTTTTTAAAAATAAAAAAGAAAAGTCTTTGATATCCAGATTAAGAAAATTCTGAATGTGAGTTGGTCCATGTTGTGGAACAAGTCAGTGTTATCGAAAATTTTATTGCAAATACAATATATATCTATGGTTTCGTCTATGGGTATAGTGGTTAACAGGGAAGTGATGTCAAAGCTGGATAGGAATCCGTTTGGTTATAGTTGAAGGCTTTTGATTTCATCGGTAAATACATAAGAGTTACGCAATGTGTTCATATTAGTTGTCAAACGTAAAGGTAATGAGACGAGAATTTAGCAACTGGGTAGGATGGGGTACTATATGCAGCTAAAGTCGGTCGTAAAGAGATATTGGTTTTGCGTACTTTAGGGAGACCGTACATGATTCCAGGTGAAGCGCCAGAGATTTGGAAAGAGCAGTAAGTTTATTTAGTGGTGATGCTTTGATTTAGCAACTTCATCAGGAATTTATGGATTTTATCTATGAATTTGAGGGTAAATTTGAAAGGCTCGGTATGTTCATCGTAAAAGTGAACTTTGCTGCGTCAGCTAAGATTGAGTTCATTTTTTGATCTTATTCGTTCTTATTGATGATGACGACTCCCCTACCTCTGTCCGGCCTACAAACTACAATTGAATTTTCTTTGCTAAAATTTGATAAAAGAGACAAGTCAGCTTTTGAAAATATAGGAGAGAACGGATTGCTGTGCGAAGTGTAAATGTTATTGCAATTTTCTTTTATTTTGTTTTTTACTTCGGCAAATGAATATTTAAAACTACGTTGTTGTGGTTTAAGTCTGCTTGCTAAATTCTCGAAACGAATGGAATGTCTATAATAATTAGATTTGAATATAGGCAGACAAAACTCCAGACCAATTGACAACAGAAATTTGAAGCGTGGCTGAAGGGTTAAGTTTGAATCATTGAAAATGACGTTATCTAGGTTGCAAGAAGTTAAGTTGGATTGGACGATTGAAACATTTTTAAAGATCCAGCTGATTCTGACTTATTTCTACAATGTTTAAATAGTAAGCATCCCAACATAAAGTTCACTGCTGAAAACTAATCGAACGATTCCATTGCATTTTTAGATACCTCAGTCACAAAGCAGGACTCAGTACTAACCACTTGAGTCTACAGGAAGCCGATATTTTCAGGCTTGGGAACCAGCTTTTTCAGTCACTGCTACGATCAATTTAAAATCAATGCTATAAAAACTCTACTGTTTTGGACATATCACTTATCCTCCTCATACCTAGCTAGCATTTTCCACTAAAATAGAATTCGTTTCTCACCTTTTTCAAGAATAACGGCTACCCACACCACCTCCTAGATCACTACTACAAACTATTTATTGACAAATTTTTCGATCCCGGTATAGCTAAACCTACCGTTCGTAATCTTGACTTTTTGCATTTACTCCCATACTACAGCAAAACTACCGTCGATAAAGTCAACTCCCTAAAAGCTTTTCTTTCCGATGTCTACCCGCACACAAACTTCAGGTTCTTTTACAAAAACACATTTACCATAGGATCCTATTTTAAATTCCAAAACAAACCTCCCACAAATCTTCTGTCTAGTGCTCTGTACAAATTTTCATACTCCAGCTGCTCTGCTCTGTTCATCGGCAGCACTGGACAACATTACAAAGCCCGCGTGGAACAACATTTAGGTATATCCAGCAGAGGAGGTTTACCACTTGCAAACCTACACATTCAGCTCTCGTCTTCATGCAGAACAAAACAGCCATCCAATTAGCAGGAAAGACTTCTATATTATCGACTTTTCCAACCCAACAGAACTCATAGCTCTAGAATCGCTATATAGCCATAATACAAAACCCAGCTTCAATATAATGACCACAGCTGTACCACTAGTCACGATTCGATGACTGATGATTTCCCTTCGACTGTACATGATCCGTTTCCTTCTCATCCCATATCATCCGATTGTACCGCTCTCTATATAAGGACCACCCTAGGTTACTCCAGCCATTCGCTTCTTAGGACTCCCCCTATCAACATCTGCCCTGCATCACTCTAGTTCTAATTAAATTACTCGCTTTAGATCCCTTCGATTTCATATTTTGAATCTTCTTCTGATGAGAGATATTATACCGAAACGTTGAGCTTTAATGAAATCTGTCGACACCTATATTTATTATACCAAAGTTTATTTTATTATATGAAAGTTCACTTAACAAACTTTATGTGTTCTATTAACATGTATTGAACACAAATTATTAGCAGGAACGCATTTGTCTCCTCACATCCACGACTACCTGAGGTAGGTGCAGCCATACAGAGCTGTGCCTGGAGGCAGTTGTTGATAACGATCCTTAGTGGGATTCCTGTGCCCGTGCATGGCTATATTAAACGATATGGCTACCTGCTCCTTACTTATCGCTGACTTTTTCCTACCAGTTGCTTTCCAAAGATTAAGCATCACTTTCCCTAGCTAAGATCTTAATTCTTTGCACTAAAATTATGCTTACCTAATAATGTAACGATTGAAACATTTAGTCTCTGATCATATTGGAAATTTCAATGCAGCGAAGAAAGCCTCTGCTGTGACAGGTCAGCGCGCTCCCAGGGCTTCCTGCTGCAGTGTTCTATATCTCAGACATGATAAGCTACTCCAATGCAGTGTTAATACGGGTCCAAACTATAGTATTGTTTCCCGTACGCAGTACAACGTATTCAAACTGTTTATTGCGTTCTTTCAAACACAGATTTGCAAAAAGAATTGTTGAAATGATACCTGTCGCGTCATTTGGCTTAGAAGCACTCGTAAAATTTCGAATATTTCTGCATATTTGAAGGGAATTAAAGTCAAAGAGCACTGCACTTTTTAGTTGTTTACGAGGACGACACAAGATTGCCGGACGCTTTGTGCTGCGTGTGGGTAACAAGAAGTTGAAGAGTGAACCTGGCCTTAGTCAGTAAATGTGCTCCTGAGGGCAATAGTCTGGCGGACAATATCCCTGTGCACCGTATGTGTAGGTGATACAGTGAAATGGTTACCTGGTCGAGGCTGCGGA
Source organism: Parhyale hawaiensis (assembly GCA_001587735.2). Taxonomy (NCBI): domain Eukaryota; kingdom Metazoa; phylum Arthropoda; class Malacostraca; order Amphipoda; family Hyalidae; genus Parhyale; species Parhyale hawaiensis. The sequence continues at coordinate 5,565,860 of LQNS02276927.1, read as the reverse complement.
TGTGGACGTGTCGCAGTTTCCCTAGGAAATTTCCACGTGGCAGATAACGAGAGGCTCGCCGTCCAGTAGCCGTTGGATGGACAGGTAGCGGCCCTGCAGAGGTTGCCACTTCTTCACCGTTAATACGTAAGCTGGATGTGTTGCCTGGTGGTCGAAGCGCCCCACGACTGCATAATCTGAGAAGTTTCCGGTTGCCAGTTCTGTGCCCAAGCGAATTTCCAAATCAGTGAAAGTGTCGTTGGCGGCGGGATTGTTCTCAGCAGTAATTTCGACCCTGTGCACCGTGACCGTCTGCAGAAGATCGAACACCACGAATGGTTCGCTGGCACTGGCGCTTCTGAAGCACTCGTCGTTCCTCAGAGTGCAGAGGCCAGTGAGCAGATGTTCTGGCCCGCACTGCTCCTGCTCAGGATCCGTTGCTGTTGCTGCCGCTATTTTTATGCCAGACTGAGCTGTGAGGAGGTTGGGAGGTCGTTGGGTGTAGCAGTGGACGTAAGGGCCTCCCATGGGGTCTTCGTTGTACGGAGCTGATATCATCCTGAGGAATGTAAAGGTCCCCGCCTCTCCCACGCAGTAAGTGTGGCACCACATTACCTTCTGGCAATATGCCGCTGCGAACACGTTATGTAGGAATTTCAGCACTTTCTTCCATGCGGTTGTCGTCGTAATCCTGCTCTCGTGTAACTTGGTAACAATGAAGGCCTTCTCTCCTGCTCCGTACTGCAGCTGCAGCAGCACCAACACCGCCAGCAGCAATAGCAGCCTTAACTCACGCCTCTCAACTTGAAGAAAATTCATGTCTGGAATGGAAAATATGTTGAGCTTGTTACGTGCTTTCTATGTGGTTCTGCTCAGTTTTACTAGTCTATTTGTACTAAAAGTTACTTCAATTGGTGAAATTTAAATCTTATGTTTAACATAAAGGAGGAATTTCTTCGTTTTTTTACGCTACTTCTTTTCGTTGCCTCAATAATAATAATAATAATAATAAAAAAATAAAACGGTTTCTCTGAAACAATCACCATGTAAAACGATCGAAACAGTGTTTTGTATAGACCTATACAACCCCTGAAATCGAAATAGCTTTTCGAGCATTGAATGGTTATCCATTTATTTTAATAAACACTCTTTACCCATTCTGCCATAAAAATGGAGCTACTCTAGGATTTGAACCCGTGCTTCCGTCGTGAAGCTTTTATTCAACAATCTGCTGCATTTCGGCTGTTGCATCATTTGCAGGAATGCAGAAATCTTCAGTCATGTAGACGTAATAGAGTTGTATAAAATTGATTTTTTAATTGTATGTACACAGGAGCTCATGGGGTTCGAACCGGAGACAGCAAGAGAGCACAGCGTACACTCCCATACCCACACTAACAGAGCGTACAAGGACTAGGCAGGCTCGCACCTCAACAGGAAGCAGCCACTTGATGGGATACGCGTTCCAGTTTTACGACGGATCTATTTTTACGGAAAAAATTCTACTAAAAGTCAACTTAATGATATAAAAACGTTTATAGCAGAGGCGCGATTCCCAAACTTTTCGTAAAGTCAAGACTTACGTTATTAACTGTGCAGTTGCGAACTCCAGTGCAGTGACGTAGCAGTAATATTCTATAACTAGAGCACTCTGAGAGCTCATACCTCCGCCAAGCGAGGCAACGGTAGCAAAACATTCAAATTGGCTCTGAAACCATAATTTTCTTTGTATAAACTCCCAAATATAATCATTTGTGTCGTTTGATAGTAAAAAACAGCTTGTGTAATTTTCTTGAAGATCCATTCATAACTTTTTGAGATATACTGCTAACAAACGTTTTGATAAACATGAGTCAAACATACTAAAGAACAAACAAATCTGTACTAAAATTTAATCATTTATGTCTTTTAACATTACTAAAAACCCATATAAATTTCATGAAGATCCATTCATTAGTTTTTTAGTTATTCTGCTTACAAGTATAAAATTAAAACAGTGACAAACGAACGAACAAACGGATCATTACCAAAATTTGGTCATTTACTCTTTGTTATATACCTAACAACTCATGTTAATTTCATAAAAAAATCCATATAAACATTTTTGAGTTAAGACATTGAGAAAAATGAGAAAGACAAACAAACAAACAAACGGATGTACATATCTTCACCAAAAGTTAATCATCTGTTCCTCTTAACATACCTAACAATCCCTGTAAATTTCGTCCAAATCGGTTCCGAAATTTGTGAGTTATCTTGGTGACAGACAATCAGACAGACACAGAGACAAACAGACAGACGACCAGACAAACAGGACGAAAACATAACCTCATTGGCGGAGGTAATTATCTTTCTCTTTAATTTGACAACCTGCATAGTTTAAAGATTGCAAACCCTTCTGTCATATTTTGCTGAAAATTGTTCAAAAAGTAACCATATCTACTCAAAAATATGATTACGTCTACAAAAAGTATATTACGCTTTTCTGTAACCATGCAAGGTCTTTGAGAAACTAGGCAGAGGTTTTTAAGAAAATGTGTAATGAAAATATTGAAACAGTAAAGCGAATGCGGCAAATCGTGCACTAAAGAACGTGCACTGCATTTTCTAATGCACAGCTCGTTTCGAATGCATGTTCAATATGTTCGCCATCGAGAGTTTTACTCGCAAAGAATCAGGAGTTAAAACATATGCAAGTTAGATATTTTTTCTTCCTATTGCATACATCTGTGGACGTTAGAAATAATGCTACTCTTTTCCAACTAAATAATTAATGGTTTTTATATCAACTTTGAAAGGGTTTAGATAGACCTACTTTTCTTGAAGAGCTTGCAAAAACACTGGTACGAATATTAGTGCCGAACTCTACATAAACCGAAGAATTAGCACAGGCTCTGCTTTAGTTGTAGTTTTGTAACACCTTACCTGCGCTGCAGAGCCGTTGATGCAAAAGTAACACAAATACGGCGCTGAAGAGGTGCACCAGCGACTTGTGGAGGGCCGTGTGGAGTACTGCAGTGGTGGCAGGAACACTGTCTGTATTCGCCTCACTAATGTTCTCGCGTGCAGAGTGTAATAATAACAGCATATGTATGCAAAACTGTACGAGTGACGACATTGTCTCGATTGCAAGACCAAACGTGTGCTCTTGTTTTTAGAACACCTGAGCGACCTCGAGAAGAGCATACCAATTGGCGGATAATTTTCTGTCATTCTTGGGAAGATTTTGTAATGCGCACACACCTCGCGGCGGTATGTGTTATTCTGAGTAATTTCCACTCATATTATTCATACCTGCGTGCTGTACAGAGCACATGTGAAAAAATTTGAGGACTGAAGACAGTCGATATGATATGGGCCGTTGTATTCGACCTGCGTATGTTTCTTTTGCTGAATTTGGCGCAATTAGATATAGCTCCATAGCTCTGCCCGCGTCTTCCTCCTCATTTTATGTGCCCTGCTATTGAAGAGTTATGTCTTATGAGTAATGAAAATTGCTCCTTTTTTCTAAGTCTGATCAACGGAGAAGTGCGTGAGACCGGCAGCGTTCTTCATTCGTTATCATGCTTTTCAAGTTCAGTTAACCTAAAGTACACAGATTTCTGCACTACAGCAAACTATTCGGTACGTGGCCAAATCTTAGCTTGATGAGGTGAAGGAATGGCAAATTCCTCATAGCTTAGTTGTGAAACACAATACACAGACTGAGAAAAGTGAGTTGCTACCTCAACATCTACGCGTCGTGCGTTGAGCTGTACCCTCAAAGACGTGTGTTCTCGGTCAGTGCACAGCAATGTGTGCTAGCACGGTTTAGAAATAACAGCACCATTTTCTTTCCTCAGTTCAGTCAATTTTGTTCCCAGGGTCGTCGCAAGTAGGAGTAGGGCTGCAGGGGTGAGGGTAATGGATGTGTGTTGTCTGCTAATAGTCGCTCTGCTAAGTAGCCCAGCCCCGATGGAGATTTTCTAATATTTGAGTAGCAAACTGCATACGAAATTATGACAACTACTCGCCCAGTTTCTGTCTGTGATAGGCACATTTGTCTTGTGATCTTGCAAGAGGGATATTTTGCTCGCGCTAACTCAAGGTATTACAACTTGCGTTTGTTTAATGGAAGATCACGCCTGCAGGTATGAGACCTATTTTACAGTAAAACCTGTACTGGAAGCAGAAACAATAAAATGCGTAATTATATTATTTGCGTCATTTTTGACGCCTGGGCCTTCTGTTCCTAATATAAAAAAAACGCTGGATGTATTTATTTATTTCGTGTCCGCATTGAAGGAAATAGGCGAAAAATAACCCAAGTAGCAGATTTTGTAATTCAGTCATGTTTTCGTAGAGATTGATGACGAGGTTGCAGACGATGGTGAAAATTGGATACTTATCTCTTCATCTGGATGCACTTCTTGCTTGAAACACTTCTTGAAATCGGGACAATATGTATGCAGCTTCCGATTTTATTACTTTTTTTCTCAGCAGATAATCAACGGTGATGCTGACTTTTCACGCGCAGTAGTCAAATATTTCTTCTAGCTTACTGTCTTTTTCTGACAGTGCATATTTCACTTCAGAGGCCGAAATTTGAGTACATCACTGAAGCAGATATTTAGTTAAGTATGGATGAAGCAGATAGTTTAGTATGGATGAAGCAGATAGTTTAGTATGGATGAAGCAGATAGTTTAGCATGGAAGACAGTATTATGTATAAGGCGCGCTAACATTGCATATAAGCCGACTGGAGGGACATTAGAGTTTTCTGAAGTGTTTTACTTATGCTTTGAATTTGGAAGGCTCACGTTTAATTACAAAAGAGGACAGGGAACGTAAAACAAGAACGGACTACTTGAGTCTCAAGACAGAAGACGTGCCAACAATGGAGAACTGAAGCGCCTATGGGGCACAGTGACAAGATAGACTTGAAGCAGAAGGGTTGCAGGAGGGAATAAGAGTTTCTAATAAGCGTGAGCGGGAAAATGTGCAAACGACAAGTCAAAGAAGAGAGCAAACATATCGATTATTGCGTGATTTTTTTTCACGCACGGGTCCACTAGTCATATTATAATTCTGTTTGTTCCTTCCAACGCCTATGTTCCTTCCTTTTTTAGTTCCTTCCGTAGTTTGTCCCTGCGTGAGTACAACCGTTACGCTCTCAGCATTAGATTGGGCATGGACCCTTAGAGTAAATATTGTACTGGAGTGCGCACGTTCACTAATTCCTACCGGTTCCTGTGTGCCTGCCAGTCTGGCTGGTAGCAGGAGGGAGAGGCGGTGCGAGGCATCAGTCCACAGACTAATGAAAACACAGACGGGCAGTTTCTTAGCGAACCTCAGCTCTTCCTGGAGCTTTTGTTACGTCATAGTTGAGCCATCAGTGTTGTGCCTTGAAAATTATTTTTTTAACGCGAATAATATTTGAACTAGGAAAAGCGAGAAAATATTAACTAACAAGTCTTTAATTTGATTTAAAAGCCGTCTGGCTTCCGAGTTTTGTAGCCAAGGAGCATCGAGGACATTTCGAGCGGCTAGAGCAATGCAGATGAAACTCGTATTCTGTATACCAACTTGAGGTAAAAAGAACAAGTTGACGAGTGTGACGTCATCATTAAGACACCATTTTCTTGAAAAAATTCTGAACAACTGCCAGTCTCTGTCTTTCTTAGTCTGTGGATCAGGTTCATGCTCTTCTTCAACTGTCTCAGTTGCATAAAGTGTTCGCGTCAAGTAAATTTTAGATTTTCAATCTCCAGAAAAGGCGATTAATAAAGCACTGGGTATTCTCTATAACGAAGCCCTCAAATTTCCGTCACGTCTTGAAGGTAAATTTTTTCTCGGTGTAAAAAGTTGCTCAAAGATTTTGTTAGCAGATTCCGCGAGCTGGCTGGTACTGATGTGCAGAGAGCTATTTAAGTGCTTCGTAAAATTGGCTGTCACCCAGTTATTCCTCGAGTCATTCAGCCAGGTGCACTGCCACAACGGCAGGCAGATACTGCCAGCGACGGTGGCTGGAGGTGCCCTCCAATCGAATATTTACTCTAAGCGTGGGCCGCACGATGCCTTGACTGCCTACTCCTTGCAAATGAAGCTGAGGCAAATTGATAAATCCTCGATGAAATTTGTTCCATTAAACCTACCGACTTCAACACAAAAAACTAGTCTGCTCTTGGAGACGCAAGGAATGAACCGTAGCTATTAGGAAGCAACATATGTACATGTGAGAGCACTGGCCAACGGTAGGTTGCAGAATATATTTTAGACAATTGTAGGTCATTTTGCTGTCCAAAGCTTCAATTATCGTCTTGTCCTCCACAGCAGGTATGTAGCTGAATTTGTGTTCCTTGCTGATAAACACATCTCTTGCAGCGCCGAGAACCGTCTACTTTTATTTGAGGTCTATTTGCAGAATAGAAAAGATTTTACAGAAAGTTAATCGATTTACAATCAGTGGACAGACAAGGTATCGCGCATGTGGTCCATGGTAAAAAGAACAAGTTGGTAATTACCTTCTCGGCAAGGAAGAACCAGTGCCAAGATTTGTAAGCTGCCACTGCAGCAGGTTATAGTTAGAAAATCTCTTCTCTGGCTCTGAACATAGTTTCGCACTTCATATTCATGCTGCGGGTCAGTTACATGTATCGAAGACCAATGTTTCTGTGTTGATTAATTTCCCCAGGTTCTTAAAGCTGTCCTCTCTATTTCAACTTTTAGTTATTGTGTGGTGAAACTTCGCCGATTGTGGGGTTTGTAATTACTACAACATCTGCCGCACTGATGTGCCAACCTATTAACCCCGACAGGTTGTAGACTGTCGCCTCGGTTCATCTGTGTGTCTGTACACCGTGGAGTAATTGGAGTCTTCGCAGTGGACAATAGTTTAACGTTGACGAAACATTTGCTTGTTTTGAAATACCATTTATACTTTTGGATAATACTGTGTCATAGTTACGCCTCCCTGTGATTACCTCTCTAAATTTCGCAATATTTCAAGAACTAGATGTACAAACTTTGATCCTCCCGCCGGATGAGCTGGAGAACAGCGAAACGCGCGTCGTGGGTAATAAAATTTGCTTCACAGTTCATTTACAGAAGACAGTTGTGTCAAATTTGAGGGTATGCGCTACTCCCCTAAAATTCCAGAGTTGTGACGTCCAAATTACGTCACGCCACTGTGCAAATATCAATGATTCCTCGCTGTAACAGTAGCGTGACGCAATTGTGACGTCACAATCCTGAAAATTTAGGGGTGTAGAGCATACACTCAAATTTGACACAACTATTTTCTGTAAATCAACTCTATTTTCTTCAACTGCTTCTTGTCAAGTTCTACAATTAATTGTGCCGTTTCAAGAAAAAAAAAATATATATATATGTAAGTGGTCGAAGGAGTTGAGCAATGTTCATGATTTTTTGCAGGGAGTCTGTTGGGATGCCTCGAAGTGACCCATGCGCCAAAAAACTAGGATTAGCTGACCATCAAAAATGACTGCAATGAAATTTGCTCCCACCGCGGGTGATGGTCTAGCACAATTAACGAGGCGATCCAGTTGAATTAAATATTCTACTAAGAGTCGCTACATGCCCCGCTTAGTGCATATCTAGTGTTCCTCAAACGAAGCGCTTCCTTTCTTATATACTGGGTGCGGCCGAAGTTAGGTCCTCTTTATCTGTGGCAGCTCTGCGTTGTAGCGTGAGACATGCTAAAGGCCGGGGCCGTTTTTTGGTAATGTCCCTGTCAGAACGTCTGAAGCAGCAGCTGTTAGGCTACACAGCGGCAGTTCTCTAACTTACATCAGGAAGCTTACATTGAATATGTCAATATTATTGACGACTCGTACATTGAGCTGGTGATCATAATCATGACGCATGCTCGTATTGACGTGACCAGGACCTAATTACACCCACAGTGCGCACAACTTAGATTGAGACTTGTACTATTGATCTCAGCATCACACGCCAGCTATCGTAGCTATTGGTGCTTTAAACATTACTGAATTTATATCTTCACTATGTGCAGTTGCTGCCAATTGTACCTCTTATGAGGCCTTCATGTGTTGCCATATGACTGGTACTGTTTTATGAAGTCTGCGTGTGAGGCCACATGCGTAATACTGTTTAATGAGGCCACATGACCAGTACTGTGTAATGAAGTCACATGGCTGGTACTGAGTAATGAGGCCACATGACTGGTACAGTGTAATGAGGCCACATGACTGGTACAGTGTAATGAGGCCACATGGCTGGTACTGTTTATTAAGGCCACATGACTGGTACTGTGTAATGAGGCCACATGGCTGGTACTGTTTAATGAGGCCACATGACTGGTACTGTTTAATGAGGCCACATGACTGGTAATGTTTAATGAGGCCACATGACTGGTACTGTGTAATGAAGCCACATGACTGGTACTGTGTAATGAAGCCACATGACTGGTACTGTGTAATGAAGCCACATGACTGGTACTGTGTAATGAAGCCACAT
>LQNS02276927.1:5545402-5556893 GCA_001587735.2 Parhyale hawaiensis | reverse complement strand
CATGACTGGTACTGTGTAATGAAGCCACATGACTGGTACTGTGTAATGAAGCCACATGACTGGTACTGTGTAATGAAGCCACATGACTGGTACTGTGTAATGAAGCCACATGACTGGTACTGTGTACAGCATTACAGGTACAGTACTTACTGCTATTGGTCCAGCGTTTAGCGTCTCATGTGGCGTATGGGGCCCACTGTGCTGGTACACTGTTACGTGTCTACATGAGAGTACCACAAGACGCGTAGTCTGATATGCAGTCTGCAAGTGAGCCGCACCTAGCACGTACATGTCACTGGGCCACCGTGCTCAGCTACGTACTCAACACTCGGTGTCCTCTGTGCTACACCGGTCCCCAAGGCGACACAGGTTGGGTAACACCAAAGACAACCCTCCAAAATTGTAGGGTTATGAGCTGGGTAACGCTGCCATTGCTCACAAACATTGACTTTGATACTCAACAATTCGTATGACGATATCTAGGATTGCCATATATTACTGAATTCCAGCATTTGAAGCACTGTTGCGTAGTTTTCTCAACTCTTTATCCTAAAATACAGTCAAAATAAGACTCCGCCAAAATATATAGGTTCAAGCATAGGCCACACCATGCATTGACTGGACACTGAAATCGGGCCTCTCGCAATTGGGCCTGGAGGCCGATTTACGTAAGTGTTAATAAGATGAGTTCTAATAATCACAGAGACCTCAAACAATGATTAATTTCTTCGCCTTACGATAAGGAATGCGTTGCAGGGCAGGGAATCTAAATTCACTATCATATATCTCCAGTAGGCGATATGTATCATACCTTCAGACACCAAGAATAATTAAAATTCATCATAATTTTTAGGAATATTAGAATTTTATAGAACAAAGTGGCACATAGATACTAAATACATGTAATGTACTTTAATATAGAATACAATTAAATTTTTTTAATGATGGATTTGAAGCAATAACCTCAGAAATTGGTGTAGGCTGCGTAGAGCTTTCGCCAGAGCTCATCCCTATAGCCGCAAGGAGAGGAAGGTTAAGAAATCCCAGTGAAACTGAAAAACTTGATTAAAACCCCACTAATGTTACAGAATAAAACACACTAGTAGCCATGAACAAAAAACACCTAATTAACCATGAGTTGATACCAGGACAGCCGTTAAAAGACATTAAAATGAAATTTTGGTGCTGATACAACCCTTTATCACTGGACCCATCAACAGTTGCACCATGTCATTTCACTTCACTACCTAGGAATACTACGCCACTTCGTGGTGACCTACTTTACATCACTCTATGGTTGCCTATCTTACATCACTGAGCAGTTGCGTAAGTTGAATCACTTTCATAATTGCGTAAGTTGAATCATTTCATGGATGCCTAAGTGGAATGACATCATGCTTGTTCCCTACACTACATCCCGTCATGGTTGTGTGCGTTATGTCACTTCATGTTGTATAGGTATGCTACTGGTACTTATCATGGTTGCCTGCATTCCATGATTTAATAGATGAGATGTTACATCACTTCATAGTTGCCTCAAATACATATAAGATTAAAAGGTGACAATATTGCATCACTTCACGGTTCCCGGAGTTAATTAAATTACTCCATAAGGTGGCTTACATTACATCACTTAACAGCTGCTAATGTTAGATCACTTCACAGCTGCCAATGTTAAATCACTTCATAGCTTCTAATATTGGATCACTTCCTAGGTGCCACCGTTAGATCAAATCACAGGTGCCAATGTTAGATCACTTCACAGCTGCCAATGTTAGATCACTTCACAACTGCCAATGTTAGATCACTTTACGACGGCCAATGTTTCATCATACATTACTACACAGTTGCCAATGCTAGATCACTCTAGGCTTGCTAATGCTGTATCATTTCACTGTTGAAGATGCTAGATCATTTTACAGTTGAAGATACTAGATCATTTCACAGCTACCAATGCTGTATCACTTCACGGCTACCAATGTTATATCACTTCACGGCTACCATTGTTATATCACTTCACGGCTACGAATGCGCCACTTTGCAGCTACCAATGCTGTATGACTTCACTGCTGTCAATACTCAATGCTACACCTCTTCATGGCGGCCAGTACTTCATCATTCAGATCATTTTACTGCCGCCAATGCTATATCACTAAACTGCTACCGTTGCTACATCACTTCACTGCTTCCAATGCCAGATCATTTCATGGCAGCCACTGCTTCATTACTTCACTGCTGCTTGGGCTTCATTACTTCATGTCAGCAAGCTGCTCAGACTCACCCTTCAGCTCTGCTGTCTGTTCTGATCATCTCGCTTAGCCCGTATACCAAATAAATTTCACTAACATTTTCATCAGCTGTTTACTTGGCATTTCATTACAAGTCGAGCGTATCATAAATTTGAGAATATTGTGTTCGACAAAATGACTATTTCACAAACTATTGCGAAATAGTTTTAATCCACTGTAAATATCAAAGGATCAATTAATTTCTACCCGGGAATTTTGCTGGTCACTTTGTTTGTACCGATTTTTTTTTTTATTGCCGAGCTTTTGTCCTCCCTGTTTTTATTCTAGGTTACGTTAGTGCATTTGTAGCCAATGAAATGTGTGGCTGCTGGGCCAAACACGATCCTTGGGTTAATTTAGTTTTGAATATGTTTGTTATAATACATATTTTTACTTCCCATCCAAGCGGTTCTCAGTTCCACAAAGTCCACCAAATAAACAGAGGCCACTAAGTCGGCACTCTCCAAAAAGTACACAAAGTCTACCAAATCTACAGAGTCCACCAAGTTCACTAAGTCCATCAAGCCAGAGTCCAATGGTGCTACCATCACTGTCACATCTGAGCAGTTGCAAAAGGCTGTGAGCCGGCGGGCGGACAGACAAAAAACGGACAGACGGACAGACAGCCTTACAGAGAAACAGACAGACAGAAGGAGAAATAAAGGTCTTCTCTCTTATTTGAGTAAGAATTCGAGACAGCCAACTAGTAAGCTTCTCTTTCCTTTTGCCGTAAAACCTACTTGCCGTATAACAGTGGAGTGGCAAAAGTGCTTCCTGAAACCAAAACATCCTCTCCTCTACTGAGTGAAGAACCTACAGTTTGACTACGCCAATGAACTTCGTTGCCATATGTGCGCAGAAGGGCGCACTGGCTTTGTAACAGCACTTTGCTCTGCGATTTTTATCACTATTATTAAAAGTACACTACCATTCTTCCACGACCGGGCACTAAAAAACTAAATGAAGTATCAAACAACACCAAGGCGAACGAAATGTGATGAGAACCCACAAAAAGGCTATTCATAGCTGACTTCAACGCCTGCAAATCCATGCGGCCGAACATAAATCCCGGTAACGAAATCTTAGCCAACAACACAGCTTCTCGAAAGCGATAATAAACTCTCTCACATATCTGAGTGCACTGTTTTACTTTACTGTTTTTACTTCCTCACTGCAACTCTGGTGGTTCATTCTTGAACATACTACGCATACTTGACAGTACTCTTGAGATCACAAACAAGTCCTGTAACTGATTGATCAAGCTACATAAATAATGTTTACTGAGTACTAAGAAGCCAACTATTTTTGGTGATGCAAGTAACATATTTATCAATAAAAAACACAAAGTTGTCAACTTGAGTCATCGGTGGGAAATAGTCATTTTTTTCATCTTACGATGCTACACTGTCCTAAAATTGATCACAATGAATGGTGACTGCCACCGATCCATGGCGTATGCTGGTGAAGTGAACATTTCGTTTTTCCTTTGTTTGTTCTAACTGCCTTTATAAATTGGTTACAAATTTTATTGAAATTTCCAGAATTAGTCGTAGAGCTTATTTGCTAGCAGTGGTCTATGTCATTACTGATCATCATATCATATGGCATTATCGTATATTACTGCATAAAACACATCGTGTAGTATATGACATATCATATTACAATATCATTATCCTTTTCATTAGCAAAACTTAGGGCATTTACGGCTGTGCTGTTAAAATAACACACCACCTCATCTGCGTTCAGTTGGTTGTGGATGCCGGCAATAGTGCGTATTAAATAGAATCGAGGAGAGTAAATCCCGGTTCTCACATAGCAGCTTTTGTTGCCGATAGCAGTTGAGAGGCAACTGAGCTATGCGACTGCGTATTCGTGACCGCAACTTCAGCATTAAGTCTATGATCATCGTGCTCTAATTCTTGAAATATCAGTTTTTGTGTATTTAAACTCTCCATAATTAGGGGCGATAGTTGAAAGTTCACCATTGCCACTTATTATGGTGTAAAATCGCAGTAGCGACTGAGATATTTGAAAATGAATTTTTTACGCAGTTGAATTTTGCGCAAGCTGAAACCGTGCCGCGGCTACGTAAACGGATTAGCTGAGTTGCTTTTAGGCTGCTTACGGCAATGAAATTTGCTACGCGGGCACCAGGCTTTAGTCTCCTAGTCATGTGCGATCGATCACACGAAGACTTTATTTCTATGTTGCTTAACGCTACTGCACTATTCTTGCGCTCTTTTCAGAGAGGAAATTTGTTTCTTAACATTGCATTTTAACAGAAAGTAATTATAAACTCGTTGTGAGAAAGCCTCGGCGTCCAGAAAATACAATTACTTTGGAGATCCAATCTCACTGAAAAAATTCTAATTTGTTGTAAAAGCAACAGCAGCCAATTCTGATCTGTTTCGATATTGATCGCCAAGCTGTTTATTGTTCATTTTTTCATCAGGTGTATACTCTGTAATATTTTACCTCCAGCACGAATTCTCAACCTTCAGGGAGTTGCGGAGCTAAGCACAGCTATGGGGGCGTAAGTGTTCTCGTGTGACACACGCGCTCAGTGACAGTCATCGTTTGTTCAGTTTCTGTTTGCAAATAACCGCTTGGTAGAGTTACAGCGACGGTCGGCAGCGGAGAACTTTATTTACGGACCGTCTTCAGTGATGTATATGTCAAGGTGACAGAACTTGAGCGATAATTCCCTTTTGAGGCGCTGTACTGACAGGTACCGACCCGATATTGGGGCTGCAGCGTCGGTGGTGTACTCGTACAAAGGACCGGGGGCAGGACCTTTGAAGAACCCCAGTCTCTCGTACGAAGAGAAGTCCTCGGTGACGAGCTCTGATCCTAAGCGCACGTCCAGGCCAGTGAAAGAAATACTCGCCTTGGCATTACTTTGGCCCACTAGCGTCACATTGCGTACGCTCATCGTCTGCTGCAAGTCGAACACAACGTACGCGTTGGTTACTTCACTAGTTATGAAGCATTCGTTCATGGCAAAGGCGTACATGCCGTCCAGCACGTTGCTAGCATTCAGGGAAGGATTCCTTGCAGGTGTTAATGCGGCAACTGTATGTGGGACTGAGCGGTGACCATGTTGACGGGTCGGTTGGTGTAACACAGAAGTAGGGGCTGTCCTGTCAGATCACGGTTGTACGCAACGGCAATCATGTCCAGGAAGGTGAAGATACCGTCGTCTCCGACGCAGTAAGTGCGGCACCAGGTCAGCTGGCGGCAGTAGAGTGTCGCAAAGATCTTATGTTTCCAATATTTCGTTTCTATCGTGAGGCCAGGCGCGGAAAGCCAGCTTTGGCTCAATTCAGTGATGATCCAAATCTCAGAAGTGTAATTGTGAGCGGCCACTTGCTGCTGTGCCAGCAGCAGCAGGAGCAGAACCACGGGGAAGGTCATGACTTCTCGCCGATCTCCGCATTCGTACCTGTGACGAAAGTGAACTCTTTCGTTACATGCCAGCACAGGCAACACATTCTGAAATTCACAAAGAAAAGAACATTTGGTATCAGTATCGTTGTTCAAAACTCCACGTTAAGAAGATGAAACACGGAATTTCATCCTATGTTCTGTAATTGCTGATGAATAACACTGGATGGATGACGTAAGTCGAACTTGTTTTTGAAGTTTCAATTCCATATGTTGTACGACGAGATACTTATATACTCGCGCTGAGACCTAAAGCTCGCTCTTTTGCGTATATGCGAGACTGTCACATCTCTCAGACGAATGGAATGGTAGAATTTGGACATTGCTCTGATATTACTCCGGTTCCCGAATTAGGGCGTTAATCAAACAATGTTCAAGCGCCAGAATTAGGACACTAACCAGACAAAATTCAGTTACTAGAATTTGGATATCGATTAATTTCCATTATTCCAGTTAGGATATTGATCAGACAATATAGACGGGTACAAGAATTAAGATATTGCTCAGAAAGTGTTCCGGTACCAGAATTAAGACTTTGATCAGCCAATTTTCAGGTACCAGAATTAGGACTTTGATCAAACAATACCCAGGTATCAGATTTAGGATATTGATCAGAATTAGGATTCTGGTTAAACAATGTTCCACTACCAGAACTATCCCTTAGCACGCTTAGCAATAATGACTTTCAAGGCAACTAAAGCCGAACGTAGAATGACCTACTACTGACGTTTGAAGACGTACAGGAAACAAGTGATAAATTGGGGCACAGGCCTTAGGCCTATTTATATCCTCTCCGGTAATAATATCCTTTTCAATTAAGCAAGGGACGTCAAACAAAGACCAGTATATTATAATTATGGACGGAATTCATATATTTATGAACAAGAAATATAGATTATTCCATTGGTCCATCGGTCGAGATTTTTTGCTCAATCTTGGAAATGATAAAATTATTTTAAAATCGCTATAACTTTGAAAAATGTGGGACTTTAATGTCAAGAAGCACATGGATATGTAGAGCACATAATGTACAGCTATACGAAGAACAGTAAGTTTGTCTCCATCCGACCAGAGGCGAAGGGACGGTGGCCCGTCCATTCATGAGGAGGAGGGCATCCTTTAAAGGTAAATGGCCCAAAAAATGTACTTAATATAGATTCAAAACAAATATTATTTGGTATATTGTGCATACAGATAGAATTAGTCTACTTTTTCCTTACAGCGTGTTCAATGACCATCGTTAGAACCTTTATATTCAAATATATTTTTGCTTAAAGTCACAAATTCTGTTGTTTTATATGCATAAATACACTCCTGATTAAAAGTGTAAGACCACTTGAAAATGAAAAAAAAAATAACAAAGTTTTAGTGAAAAATAACTAAACTCCTTCGACTAGGGATCAGTAATACCTAAAGGTAAATGGTGATAAAGACGAAAAATACCTGCTGTATCATTTTATTAAGAATTGTACTTTTTTTTGTCAAGTGATGAGTTCTTCAGTTGATGACAATTATAAGATCAGGGTAATAAATGCTTAGTACTAGGATAATTTCCCGCCGTTTCGGATCAGTTACAGGCTTGCACTGATAGTGTGAAGTTGTCACTATGCCCAAAGCAAGCAAACTCTCTGATTTAGAACGTGGTCGAATTGTTGAAGCAAGGTATATCGCAGCGTGAAATCTCAGCTGAGATTCACAGAAGTAAAACTATGAATTGCAACTTCCTATAGGACCCTGAGAGTTATGGAGCAGCAAAATCTAGTGGCAGACCGGCAAAAATTTCCCCAGCATTGAGTAGGAGAATTAAACGGGTTGTTACTCAAGACAGTGGATAGTTTTCCAGGTATATCAAGGCCCCCATAGATGTTGATTGCTATTCAATAACCGTGAGGCGACACCTACGACAAAAAGGCATGAAGAACAAAAAGCGTCTGAAAGGTCCTCGGTTGTTTCCGCGCCACAAAGTGGCCCGTTTACAGTTTGCTTGAGAACACCAAACATGGGACATTGAAAAGTGGTCTAAATTTTTGTTTTTTGACGAAAAAGGTTCAATCTAGATGGCTTCCAACGGTACTGGCATGATAAAGAAAAGCCTCTAGAATTGTTTTCAAAGCGTCACAGTGGTGGAGGTTCAGTTATGGTGTGGGTTGCCTTTTCATAAAGGAGAGCAATGAAGCTTTAGGAGGTGCAGGATCGTCAAACAGCTGCTGGTTATGTCAGCATGTTACAAAGATCATCTTTGTCGACAGAGGGCCCTCGTTTGTGTGATGCTGAATGGTTTTTCCAGCAGGATAATGGAACAGTCTATACTGACCTTCTTTGCAGAAAATGGGGTCCCTGTTTTACGTCATTCGGCATGTTCGCCAGACTTAAACCAAGTAGAAAAGCTTTGGGGACGAATGGCGAAAGATATTTACGAAAATGGTAAACAATTTGTGACAGTAAACGAACATCGTGATGCCATCTTTAGGAGCTGGGACAACATTCCTCCAACCCTCATGGAAACCCTCATTTCTAGTATGCCGCAAAGAATTTTTGAGATTATCAACAAGAAAGGATGCAGTACTCATTACTAACTTCAAACTTTGCTCACCTCAACGTCCTTGTCGAAGGGTTATCAACGATTTCTGTTTGTTGTCTTATAATTTTGATGAATTGAAAAACTCATTATTTGACAAAATGTTAATTATTAACAAATTCTTACAGCACGTATTTTTCGTCTTCCCCACCTTTGACCTTAAGGAATTACTAATCCCTTGTCAAAGGAGTTTATTTAGTTACCACTAAAACGTTTTTTTTACAATTTCAAGTAGTCTTAAACTTTTGTTCAGGAGTGTATATGCTAAACATCTTTTACCTAATCTGCGCTCGAGCACGGTGCAGAAAAGACTCATGAGTGGTTGGCAAGCCATGTGCCAGAGTCATGGTGTACTCTAGTGTTAAGTAGGCTTTGGGCTGTGGCAAGAGTTCATTTCCAAAGAAAAACGGCCTCCTTCATCTCCCCACCTTAATCCCCTTGATTTCAGCGTATGGTCCTTATTGGAGAGCAAGGCTTCAAAAGCAGCACTGTTGAAAGAATTGGTAAACTTCCCCACGATATCATTCGTGACTCTTTCAAAGTGTTCCCCAAGCGTTTGCTGCAGGTTTTTGAATAAGTAAAATATAGATATTTGGAAACGGTAATAGGTAAGCAGCATGTTTATTTGTGTTTAACTTCTATATTTAGTTTATTAAGTAAATGTGGGCACAAAAAAATTGTAACTAAAAATTTTGACCCTCTGCATATAGATATATCGGCAGGATACTATGTACTGAAGATTTCGAGGCGCATTCTCAAGTATTTGGCCCAGAGCATCATCCAACTTTACTCGCCGCTACAGGAATATGATTTTTTTTACGCTGTAAAATGTGATCTGCATCTATAGTGAATTCTTCAGATTTTAATGTGATTTTGACTTATCACCAAAGTCCCGTGGAAATGATTGTGCTCCCTGGAGGCAGACAGGGCATCCGAAAGTAACGTATATATAATCAAGGAACTCATGACTGGTCGTTCTTGAATTTTCCTGACTTCATAACCTGTCAAGAATGGTCTCCATACTCGCTTGACCTGAATCCTATGAATTTTTCCATAGGATTCGATCTTGGAGGCCCCGTGCCAATCCTCACGAAAATTTGGGCGCTCTCAAAAAATCCTTGTTGACAGAATGGGGCAAAATAGGCCAGGAAGTGCTGCGGCCCACGGCTGACAACTTTTGCAAGCGCTTGAAGCTCTGTCAAAGCTAAAGGCGGCCATTTTGAAAACTTTTTGTAAGGTTACTCAGTAGTTCATTAGCTTCATATTAAGACCATGTTTGTTACGTTTGTTGTATCGTTTATTGAAATATTCGTTAAAACAGTTGTCTCCTTTATTTTTTGTCACCCGGTAATTAGTCGACAGTGATAATCAATTTATAGCTCAATAGAGATGATATAAAATTTTAACGTCAGCATAAGTCCCGGGTATATTGAAATTTTACTCCAAGAGCCTTAAACATTGCCCAGGTAATGTATGTTATTGTGCCATAAATCTTACTTTAATTCGACATGTGAACTACCTGCAGTATTACAAGCATGAAGTTTAAAATGATGGAATAACAGAGTAAAAATAATTTAATTTTTTACATAAGTGGAGAGAGAGATTCACTTTTTCACTATGTTATCATTTAACTTCATTTAGCAGACTCCTCGATCTCAAGTAATTTTAACTGACTTGTTTTTATAAGCACTTTATAATACACATATTCTCTATACATTTGTTGGTTACTGCATCTATTCAAAAAAATTTAATGAAATCAGTTGTATTAGTTTACTCTTCTGGCCCTGTGTGTTTATGTATAAAGGGGCGGATTTTTATTTATAAAATAATTCGAAAGTAACGCCCATGCGATCTTTGGTCACTAATTCAAAGCATATCATAGAACTCAGGAGACATTTTTCTACATACAGCCTACAGGACTCTTTACAGCACTAACTGTGGTAGATCCGCAACCAGTTTCCTGCAGAAAACATGTATTTTATATACATAGATCATATCCACACTATGTCAGTGTAGTTCATCATAATTCTGGTAATTTTTTATCAATGAGAATTTTACAACGAGTCCAGGTTCAGTCATCATCACTGACTGCTAGAATATAAGAAACTCTTATTATAATGTATCCTGTAATATTGGAGCAGCTGCTACGCTGCTCGTTAGGCCTCTCATGTAATACCGCCCTGGCAGGAATGTGGCGAGTGGAGCATCAACGTGTGGTGTGGTCTATGGTCGGGGTTAATAATATTGTAAGTTTTTATATTAAGCGAGAAAATGAGAAAATTGGGACATGTGCATGATTTTACTATTTTTAGCCAAGGTGCAATAGACAGTTAGAACTGGCATAGGCCCAATTACGCGTACGCGTCACTCAGCTGAGTACAACGCAACTTAAATAATTTATATTTATCACATCAATTCTCGTTGATTCCATACATCAGTTATATGATAATGAATTCTGTAATTGAAGCTTAGACGCATATGATTATTATTCAAGTAAATCGGTAAAAGAAGTCTCGTGAATACTATAGTATTTTCAATTGATTTAGAGCTATTTCCAATTAGTCCTAATTTGTCTCTTCGTCCCTAGAGCGCCAACTTAGCGCTCTGCTTACGTAGTTTGTTGATTATACTATAATTTTTTTCAAGTCTTTGTTTTCCCGTGCCACTCTTGATAGTTTTATACCAAAGTGAGCTTACACAGAAGCTGCTACACCAATTTGAGTTTAGAAAATGCATCTCACCTTCATTTATAGACTTGGCAGTTGTGGCGGCAGTAAGTAGTATTACAAAACGCGCACTGCACTTGTGTACTCTTAGGTGTTCTTTGTCCGATGATTTTACACGGCTGGACTTCGCCGTACCGTCCAGCGCACCAGGACCTAATAGCTCAGCTGGACTCGTCAATAGCTTCTGCCGCTGGAGATGCTGAGCCACGGCTCGCAGCAGGTGTCCCACGTGTGAGCTACAGCTGCACTGACTCAAGTGAACGTCTCCGCACCACGTACTTCAGTTCATGTCCTCGTCATCTCTTGGTAATGCACAGCGCAATCAAGGACAAGGAAACCATTTCTAAAACAAAATAAACGAGAAGCACGTCTCAGTCACTCGACTGTCGATAAGGATTTCCAAAGTATGTACGTGTTCACCTGAGCTCGCTTCTGTTGCCCTCGCTGTACAGCAC
>LQNS02276927.1:5428359-5442119 GCA_001587735.2 Parhyale hawaiensis | reverse complement strand
CACCGAACTCAATAATTAAGCGAAGTTACAATGAACACTGGACTTTGTTTCTTATGAGCTTACCGCAGTCGTCGATAGATGGAACTTTCAATTTGCGCTAGCTCATTTGGTGTATAATTGTGGCCCACCTCAGCTCAACTCTCACCCATCGTTCGATACTTTAGAGCTTGTTATCATCCGCGAGGGAAGTGATACTTTCGTCCTGCGTGTGACTATATCAGACTAGGTGCATATGTGCATGTATTTCTTGCAGCCCAAAAACTACTGGAAGAGACTGAGGTATCAGCACAATCTCTGGATGTCATTTCAGTTGCGTTGATCTAGATGTGAAAGATGCCAAACTACTGACTTATCGCTTTGGAACAACCCTTCCCCTCCCACCTACCGCGATGGCGGGTGATGGTTTTACAGCCCGAGGCGTCCCAGTCAGGTTGAAACGTTTAACTTGCGCATCAGTTAAGTAACGTATCCCTGGCTCCCGCCGTACATTTTGTTGCTGCTATACTTACATATTTTATGCTTGAGAAACATTTCGCTATTGCGTACTTATTGCTAAGGCTATGGATTACCTTCACAGACATATGTCACAGCATAGTTATACTTTTAACTTATCTGAATAATACAGTATATGTTTGAGCACTTACTGAGCGCAGCGCAGTCAGCGGTCACGCACTTTTCGCCGTTTTCGAATCCATCGGGTATCGGGCCTGTTCAAACCGCCGCCCGAGGTACTGAATTGCAGAGGAGAAGTTTGGTTCTATGTAGAGATCAGAGAGAGATTAAGAGTTGTAAATTAGTGTCTATATTTTACTGTGCGAAGCAGAAAACAAAGAAAATCGCGTAACAATTTCAAAGAAGTGCTGGCTGCAGTCGACGATGTGTACAGAACCCAAACTGCAAGAAATTTCTAGAACATTACACGGGAGTTTTGAAAGAATAATATTCAGTCAGAAGATCGTATCACTCTCGGTGTTATTTGAGTTATTTAAATTCGAAGTAATAACTTATTTTCATAATATGGATGGCGTTACTCCTTCCAAATCGACTGTTCGCTGTAAGCTAAGCGTCGCGACATGAAATACTTTTTTGAGGGGGTGGCATTTGATTGGCCAACAAAATACAGACTTAGAGGCTAGACTTGTCTGGCACTTCAGACGGGAGCGTTGGCTGCGCTATAAATGAATCGTGTTACAAGTGTCCGAAACAAGCCGATTACGTTGAGCTGACTGAAGGCTCCCTACACGGCACAAGATCTGCAAGGGTAATCGATTAAAGAACAACGACTGTAACTCGCTTCAAGGGTCGAAATCAGTGCATCTGTCTGAAGTCCAGACAAGTCAAACCTTGAAGTCTTAATCTGTCAACCAATAGAACGCGCCCTTAATATCTGTTACCTCATCAAGAGCTATAGTTAATCCATCAAGTTTTCTTTGACTGTAGCAAGCGTGTACTTTAGACTCCTGTCGATACCCTTGAGCATCTAGAGCGTCTCAATGATCATTGGATACATAAAATGTAAGAAATCATCTGATGAACGATGCTTATTTGGAGTTAGGATTTTTGTGTGCAGTATAGGATGTGGTCTTCAGTGCTGTAGTGAGTTTAAATGTTTTCGTGGCGATGGTGCAGCAATAGCACCGCTAAATTCTTCCCATCTGCCGCTCTACCGCTCTCGGGTGGCATTGCCCCTCCTAGAAATTGGAACAATGCATAGCAATGGGGTGCACAATTTAATGAGAATTGGTAGTATTATCTTTGTTATTATTGTAGAATAGACACAGTTCATTGTACGGGCCCTACAGTCACCAGCTCCGTGCACCATATTACTGGTTAGTGTAGCAGTTGTGTCCACCATTATTTTATCAAACACATATAGCAGGACTGGGCTGGATAAGCTCTATAACCTCTCATGTATTGCGTTTGAATTCAGTGCGAGTTATTTCTATTAAAACCAAATGCAGCTTGCTCTACAGCTTGTTTACCATTGCAGCTTTATTGGAGACTTGATCTACTGATTGCTGAGTACCGTACCAGAATTTTCGACAGACCCAATTGCTAATGCTCGGCTCTAGTCACCGGGATGGGCGAAAATTAGGTTGAGAATGAAGCGGAATTGTGGCGTCTTACCTCCTCCACGTCGAACTGGAGAATATTGTAGTAATCCGGAGACGCCTTCATCGATGTAGGCCGGGACGAGGCAGACTACGGCCAGGAGAAGAAGGGCGGCGGAAAGTCTGAGGGGATAAATAGTACACAGCACTACAGTAGTGCAGGTAGAGAGCCGCGCAAGTCTATGCACGCAACATATACTACACTTATCAGCGTTAGCAGCTGCTACGAATATCTGAGCTGACTGCTTGGGACTGTAGTTGATGCTTAGGATGACCTATGTAACCTGGTCTAGTCTATATTGAATGTGTCTTTAATATATTGTGGCGCATTGAATTCGAAACATACATATATGAGTATAGCCATAATAGATCTCACACCTTATTTACGATTTACTTAGGGAAGAATTGACTAGATGCGATGTCAGTCTATTGGATACTCACCGAGGCCATTCAAACTAGAGCAGCATTCTTAGAGCGCATACCTCCGCCAAATGTTGACAAAAAGTTTAAGCTTGCCTGAAATTAGAATTTCCTTGGATAACCACCAAAATATGGTTATTTATGCCTCTTGTCGTTCTTGTAATTTTCTTGGAGATCCGACCGTAACTTTTTAAGCACCGTAATGTTCTGACAAACATATGGAGTCTGACACACAAACGGACTGACAGATCTTCATCCACCAAATATTTATCATTGGAGACAACAGAAAAACGCACTGTCGATCCCAAAAATTTGGCCAGTAGCTTTTCGTAGTATTCCTAATAATTCATTAATTTTTTTAAAAAAATCTGGTCGTAACTGTTTGAATTGCTTCCAATTAATATCATGCGGAAAAACCAACAAGCAAAAAGTTTGATGGATCTTCACCAAAAGTTAATCATTTGTTGTTTTTAACATCCCTAACAGTCCCTGCAAATTTCGTGAAGATCCGTCCATAAATTTTTGAGTTATCTTGGTGACAGGCAAAGAGATATACAGATAGAGAGAAACTGTGAATAACCACCTTGGTGGAGGTAATAATGTTTTACAAAATTTACGGCACATCAACATCATCAGTTTCAAAATACTCCTTATGTACAGCCAACCACATATTCAGTTTCCGTACCTTACGTTCAAATCACAGCTGAAATCCTCAGACGTCAAACTTCACTTGTTAGCTCATTCGTCTCTTCATGTGCGCTGTATCGTCGGCTCGCCGTCCCAGTGCTGCCGCTCCTCATCGCTATTTTGCATCGCAGGAACGGAAAAATTTCCGTGGCTAAATTTGGTGAATATGGAGGAGGATCTCGCATCGTGATCGAATTAGAGGCCGATAGTCGTGGGAAGTCGTGAATGTGGTGCCGCGGTGCTGTGATGCCGCAGCCTTTCAGCACAGTCACAAAAATTTGGTCAGAGTGACGTACGCGGTCCGTTAAACACAGCAGAACCTCCAAGTGACGGTGAAACTCCTTCCGCTGGACACTGAATCGGCCTTGGGAATACCTGTGGTGGACAGTCATTTATGTCTCGTTTCCTCTTCCTTGCAGTGTTCACGGCTCCTAACTCCTAACGCCTCACTGGTTTAGATGTCGCTTTGTTCCATTAACTTTCTTTACCATACAGCTGAACGTCTCCGCACCTACAGCGATCTGTTGCAACAACTTGTCCCTGCTTACACCGTGCACAGTCACCTCCTTACCTGCGGTAGTCCTTTAGATACCCGAATTTTTCTTCAATTCTGAGAACGTTAATAGCTCATAGAGGGCTGGGGTATGAGTTTCGTCTCCTACTCTAAACGGACCTGTTGGTCCGTCTATTGCTATCTAACAGAATCTATTCTGAATAAATAGAAATAAAACATTTCTAAGATCGATACGCATCTAAACCGTCCCTTTTGAGCTGGTGCTGAACGCATAGGAGCCAGCTTGCCACTGCAGCACTGCTCACAATTTCTCCCCACTGCAGCACTGCTAATAATGGTCTGCCACTGCATCACTACCAATAGTTGCTTGCCACTGCTGCACTGCTCATAATTTCTCCCTAGTGCAGCACTACTCATAATTACTTGCCACTGCAGTACTAGTCACAATCATGTAGTGAGAGCGAAAAGGAAAAGCACAAATGGTGCAGCAATTTTTTTATAACCACACTATTTTTACAGTTCAGAAACCTCAACCACACTGACTGGTAACAGTCTCCGTTGCTGATATGAAATGCCTAGCTACTACAAACCGCAACCCACTGCCCTTAGACATCCCTGACACAAGTAGGGGGTCAAATATCAAACAGAATGTGCTAATTATAGCGAGTTGGGCCAGGGAGGCCCGATTAATTTAGCTGCTATAATACATAGCAACCAAGGATGAGACTTTATAAGGTTAACGTACGGGGAGTGACCAAAGTGTGGTGCACCATGGGAAATGGGCTTGTGACGTCACGAAAACCTAGTACGTTAATGAGTAGCAATTTTCTATTGTTTCTTCTGCATTTCATTTGGGCCTCCAGAGTATCCTACATGTCCTAAAATCTCTATAGTTGCATAAAAACACGTATTNNCCTACATGTCCTAAAATCTCTATAGTTGCATAAAAACACGTATTAAAGTATCTACGAACTTTTTTTTAGCTCTCTGAAGGATAAAATGTTATCAATATTATTTCGGATCGTATCCGCAAAATGTGGCCCTAAACTGCGCCGTTGCATGTGTCAGAAGCACCTTTGGAGCCACGTTTATAGTTTTTTAAATGTAATCAACCAAGTGAGTTTTATCGAGAGTAATATGGCATTCTGAAGATTGAATCGTATGGTGGAAAACCTTCATGTTCTCGATTTATTCGTGTCTTCAACCATTGACCTGCTATCCTCTATAATTTCGAACCGCTGCAACAGAAAATGGCTCAGATGCGTATGATTAAACGCCGAGATAGAAGAAATTTTTATCAAGATTTGTTTGATATACATTAAAGCATTGGAGAAACAAATTACTTTTCTTTCAGCACAGTAAAAATCTATACCTACATGATACGCAGGAGCCATACAATTGTTCAGTAAAATAAAAAAATCAGCTACTTATACGCTGCGTGCATTACAGCAATATAATAGCAAGTGTCGCGACCGACTCGTGTTAAGTTAGAAAAAAATTACCTAACCGTATTTCCCACACCTAAACCGTCTTACGGAACGATGTTGTTGAAACTGGCAAACATTAGGTTTAGGGCCACATTTTGCGGATACGATCCGAAATAATATTGATAACATTTTATCCTTCAGAGAGCTAAAAAAAAGTTCGTAGATACTTTAATACGTGTTTTTATGCAACTATAGAGATTTTAGGACATGTAGGATACTCTGGAGGCCCAAATGAAATGCAGAAGAAACAATAGAAAATTGCTACTCATTAACGTACTAGGTTTTCGTGACGTCACAAGCCCATTTCCCATGGTGCACTACACTTTGGTCACTCCCCGTACGTTAACCATATAAAGTCTCATCCTTGGTTGCTATGTATTATAGCAGCTAAATTAATAGGGCCTCCCTGGCCCAACTCGCTGCACTTACTTGGCACATTCTGCTTGATAGTTGACCCCCAACTTGTGTCAGGGATGTCTAAGGACAGTGGGTTGCGGTCTCAGGTGCTTCACATTGGCTACATTTATGGTTTGTTGGAGCTAGTCATTTCATATCAGCAACGGAGACTGTTACCAGTCAGTGTGGTTGAGGTTTCTGAACTGTAGAGATAGTGTGGTTATAAAAAAAATTGATGGACCATTTGTGCTTTTCCTTTTCACTCTCACTACATGATTGTGACTAGTACTGCAGTGGCAAGTAATTATGAGTAGTGCTGCAGTAGGGAGCAATTATGATCAGTGCAGCAGTGGCAAGCAACTATTAGCAGTGATGCAGTGGCACACCATTTTGAGCAGTGCTGCAGTAGGGAGAAATTATGAGCAGTGTAGCAGTGGCAAGCTGTCTCTTATGCCTTCAGCACCAGCTCAAAAGGGACGGTTTGAATGCGTATCGATCTTAGAAATGTTTTATTTCTATTTATTCAGAATAGATTCTGTTAGATAGCAATAGACGGACCAACAGGTCCGTTTAGAGTAGGAGACGAAACTCATACCCCAGCATTCTATGAGCTATTACCGTTGTCAGAATTGAAGAAAAATTCGGGTGTCTAAAGGACTACCGCAGGTAAGGAGGTGACTGTGCACGGTGTAAGCAGGAACAAGTTGTTACAACAGGTAGCTGTAGGTGCGGAGCTGTATGGTAAATTAAAGTTAATGGAACAAAGCGACATCTAAACCAGTGAGGCGTTGGGAGTTGATAAGTCTTGGAGGATAGGTTCGAAGTTGTGGTACTGCTGCCATTGCAATATCCAAACGTGTTGAGCGTATTGTCTGTCTCTGCTCCAAAAACTTCCGAGAGCAGTCGGTCCAAACTATCCACTATAAGGTACATATATGCAAGCAACTGCTCTCAATTAATTGCCATAAAATGTGCAGAGAATTCTGACGCATTCCTATAACACATCAGTTGGTTACGACAGTCTTCTCCTATTAGAAGCTTTTGCATGTTTTGTTGCGATATATGGCGTTAGTGGTGGAAAATTCAGTGACATAAACATTTTTCCATCAGTCAAAGAAACATCTGACTTCCGTGCCCTAAACGTCTTTCACTGAGGATGTAAGGCGCAGCTCACTACCGTACATGTTTTTTTATGTCGTGAATGTTTGGAGTGCGGCGAAGGCTTCAGTTACAAAAAAGAGGTAATACATGAACTGCTTGCTGGAAAGACGAGTCTGTTAAAAGTTGAGAAGACGAAGCAAATTTTTATATCTTCATGCTGTATGAAGCTATTTTGTGTAAATAAAATATTGAAAGCTTTTATACAAACACGCATTATTGAATTTTATTGAGGTTATTGGCGTTAAGAAACTGTGTACGGTATAGTGAAAAACACAGATGAAATTCGACATACTGAAAATTGAGATTACAAGGTGGGCAACCCTTTCGCCACGCGGCCGGAATGTACAAACAATGGGGGGAAATAAAATAATGTTCGTACACCATGAAATTGTTTAATTAAAAAATTTAGGGAACAATAAAATAATATATTGATACAGTATTTGTAGGATTACAAAAACAACAGACACGCAACAACAAAACAAGTAAATTGCCCTATAATAGAAATTATATAACAATTTATATATTTTGGGCTGAAAAAAGTATTCATACAGCACAAGGAAAAAAACGCTTTTAAAACAGTATTCAATATTTCGTGGCGCAGCCTTTGTTCAGTTCAACGGCAATAATTAATCTCTTTTTATAGTTTTTTTTACCAAACCTTGACATGTTTCCTGTGGGATTTTAGCCCAGTCATCCATGCAGATTTCTTTGAGTTTCGGAATGGACTTCACCTTCTCGCAATAAAGTTCAATTTCAGAAATCCCAACAAATTTTCTGAGATTCAAATCCGGAGACTGGCACGGCCATTCTAGTTGTACATGATTATCGGTGAACCATTTCTTCGTTGCGTTTTCCGTATGCTTTGGGACGTTGTCCTGCTGAAAAATGAGTTCTTGCGGTAGCCCGAGTTTTTGAACCGACACATGCAAACGTCCATTCAAAATGTTCTGTTACATGTGACCGTTGAATCTCCCTTCTAAAATATGAATGTTACCTGTTCCACGTGATGAAAAGCATCGCCAAATCATAACGTTGCTACCACCAAATTTCACAGTAGGAATTGTTTTTTTTTTTTTCGGTGCGAATGCCGTTCCGTCCTTTCTCCATACATGGTTCTCTGATTTTCGTCCAAATAGCTATTTTAGTCTCATCCGACCCCAACACGTTTTCCCAGAACGACGCAGAACGCAGATTTATCCTCGTGCTTACGGATGAATTTCAGATGAGCTTCTCTATTTCGTTTCGACAACAGGGGAGTTTTGCGAGGAGTTCGAGAACGTAAACGGTCTTGGTACAGTTCGTGGCTTATTGTACGAAGGCTAACGCTTGTTCCCGCTGCTAGCAAGTCCTCCTGGAGTTCTTTGCGAGTGGGCATGGGGTTTTTGGACCATTTCCTGGCTTTTTTTTAAGCTATATGGAATATCTCGCGCGACCTATCAGATCTAAGTTGGTTTTCGACGGTGTCCGAACTTTCTAACTTTTTGATAAATGACCCGATGGTGGTGAACGGTATTTTGAGTGTCTGTGATATATGCCTTTAACTTTTCGGGGTTATCCATTCTTTAATAATCAACTCTTTTACAAAATTCGTAAGCTTCTTGTTTTTGACATGGTTGCAACCTTCATCTACGATGTCGTTCGAAATAATGATCTTTAAGCTTATGTAAAAGTTAGAAGTTTCTGGAAAGTTCATGAACGGTTATCTCAATTTTAATATGAAAAAATCATTTTGTACGAATGCTTTTTTCAGCCCCAGATATGTGAAACATAATGTAGTTATTTTTTGTTCGCTACAATGTTTTAATAAGCAATTTCATGGCGTGTGAATATTTATTCCCTCCCACACTAGTTGCTAAATTCTTAAATCTTTAGAGCTATGATTAGTTTTGAATGAAACAAGACTTTGCACACCAACTTATACTCATTGCAAGTGTCGAATGCAATCCTGTGAAATTGTCCTTGTGATATCGTGGTCCAGGTGGTGTTTTGCAGCCACCCGCTCAGAACCGAGGTCTTGCTGAGGTTGAAATCCATTGGGTCGTAACCTAATTATGATTAACACGGATTTAAGTCCGTCCACAGTCCTTCACTACTGATTTCTGATAACTTATAAAACTGTTAACATATTTTAGTATGCCTTCACTTTCCTCTCAGTGGTATATGAAACATCCTTGGGCATTTGTGTGGCGTTTGTTGAACAGCCTTCATCCCTGCCGAGTAAAGCGATTGGAAGATTTGGTATACCACCGGTCCCGCCAATTTGTTTAGAGCCTTTGCCACGAATGCATTCCTTTGCATTTACAGTTCCTCTTGTCAAAATTTTTCAGATAGAGCTATATGATTACGCAGCTTTCAAGTCTCCGCTGTATTGCGAACGAATAAAATTCAATATGTCGCTCGAGAATCGAGTGAATTCTCTAAGTAGCCTGAAGCCGTTCTGAGTCTGCTTGTTCTTTAGCTTTTTTACTGCCATCTTGAAAGGAGGAGAATATTTTTTCTTAGTCAATAGTAATATTTTTATAGAGTAGGCATTACTTCCGCCTGATGCTGCCTTCTGCTCACTTACTTTTCTCAATTTCCCTTCCCGCACGACCATATTATACTCGCATTCTCACGTCAGGATTCTGAGAAACTGTTCTCAGTTCGCGCTCGTTATTTCTTTATTTCGATTTTCTGTTATAGCTTCCTGCATATGCTGTGGATATAAAAAGGTGTCGAGTAACTTTCTTTTTATAAGTATATGCATTCATTAAATCGAAAGCTGAACTGCTCGCAGGTTTTGCGCTGATGACAAATGCAGCGGCTGGTGTCTATTTGTCACCAGTAAAGGAAGAATGAACTACATGAACAGTATATTGCATGTGTCGTGCTATGCATCGCAGCGTGGGACAGTGCAAGGCCAAACTCTGCACCTGTTTGCACTGCAGTGTCTTGTATTTGTTCTTTTTTGCTCTTTTCCCAATCTTACAGTTCATTTAAGTAAGCTTATGAGCAAGCTTCCTTCATTCCTTCGTATTTGACGACAAAAGTCGAACAAGACTTTTTGCCGATTTCATTCAGGTTTTCGCCCCGATACTAGTCATTCAGATACGCAACACAATTGATGGTTTGTAATTGAGCGTTCAGTCCTCCCTAAAGTTAGTCTAATTATTCAAGTTTAAATCATGAAAAATGTGACCACTGTTCAGCGTATAAAATTCCATGAGTTATTCATTTCGCAAGTAGAGAACGGCGGTGTGATTTCTACTAGTCAGTGACGCTACTTATTCAGGCTGTGTTACAGATGTTGATATTTTACATCGACTCTGTAGTCTGTAGAAGGATAGATCCATATCCCTTATTTCTTACTCCTTTAGATCACCTTAGTTGTGGGGACGGAGGATTAAACTATTCAATAATCTAATCCACTGCATTCAGCTGCTAACAGCTGTCCCGTGCAGTGAGTCAACTGTAATATTAATAAACTGCAACGAATACTCTCTACCCACTTTGGACTTTGCCATATAATTTTATTAACGTCTCTGTTGAAGTATAAAGTAAATGATGGAGCAGTTCTCCATTGCAGTTTTTACAATGATTTAGATTTTAATCTTCATCATTGCCCTTAAATTTTCAATGAACTTTTATGTAAGTCTACAATATTATAAAAACCGATGTGTATGTATCTGATTGTTTGCTTGTTATTTGTTCGTTTTCTATTGCATTGAAACCAACAGAGGGGAGAAAACTAAGCCAGGTTCGAGACTAGGTTCATCTTGTCACGCGTCATTGAGAACTGATTCGTGGAAAATAGACCAGGTTGCAGATGATGACCAATGCATTTTAATATTATAGTTGAATTCCCTCCTTGCTCTGCCAATGTTGAAATCTAAGCTTCTCTTACCGCCGCCAGGGAGTCTAATTTTTATTACTTTTTTGATCGATGAAACACAGAGAAGTGACTTTTTACGGTGCAGTAGACTCCGCACTCAAGTTTTCCATCTTGTTTTCTTCCTTTGACGAAGGAGTATTCGTTTGAGCGCAAAAAAAAAAAAAAGCGTGCACAGAAGTCATTATATGCTATATTTAGGATGCGCGGAGGGGGATTTAATTTAAATTTTGTGATGCTACACTGCTTTGTAATATAACTTAATATTTTTCGCGTATCATCTAAGGGTAGGAAAGAGCGTACTGCTCAGATGAAATGAAACAGAAAGCATTCACATCTCATGACAATTTTGTTGTTGGCCGCTGTAGTGTATCCTTCTGAGGTTTATCGCTAACAAAAGTATGATCAAGGAAGAAGGGTCATCACAGATTCCTTGCTGTCATTTTTAACAGCGCGAGCACTCTAGGCTTGTTATAATTCATATACAAATAACACACAGCGCACAAGCACTCGGTGCAGATTTCATGGTTTTTCACTTAAGAAAAACTGAGCAGCATACTATACAAGTAACCTTTTATAAGGTGCACCTGTATAAGGGGGTTTACCGATATTGGGTGTGCAACGAATTTTTCATAAGGTATGTAAAATTCGTGTATGATAGGTAAGAAGTATGTCAGGCACCCATTTCATTTTCATTTTCTTTGACATTTAAGTTTTCATAATTTATGATACAGTGCTCCCTAGCCAATTTTCCTTTAATCAGACGCTTTAGTATCAGTTGCCTTTTCATATCTTGTACGCATACTTGGTTCACATTCCCTACCTTATTAGAGGCTCGGCTGTCTTTTCATGCTCGTCTCAAGCTTTTGTTTTCTTGGATCAAAGAACTGGGGACGTAAGCGGCCCGTGAGGTGACTTTTAATAAAACTCTGAAGTGTTTGTGTCTGCTACTGTTGTCTGTTTACGGCTGCATTAATACAATATTTCAAACAATGACAGTGGATCTTCTGCTCGCAGTGTTAGTGCCAGGCTTGAGGAGGAGGTGCGTAGGTGCAATTTTCTCCTTGGTATGTCGGCACGAAGATGGAGACGTCGATACCATTGGCCGTAAATACGTCCAGTGCAGTGGTCTGAGGGGACAAAATGTTTTTAAACACAGTATAGATTCCATCTAAGCTCCTGCCGACGATATAGCTTGGTTTTATCCTAAATTTCCATGACACATCATCCAAATGAGTTTTTGTGTCTGCTGGAACAACACATAAGTTCGGAGTTGTCTGAGGTATTGTTCACTCAGAAATAGCAGATGCTTAAGATACTTTACCAGTGACACTTGATAACCAAGTTGATAGGATGGCAACCTTTTCATTACATTTTTTCGTAGGCACACAGTTGTGTTTGTATAGATCCAACGAAAAAGTCGTATGTATACACTAGTAAAATGAACATATAGAACAACTAGAACACCTCGTGGTCTGAGGCCACTACCAGCGGTGAGAGCAAATTTCCTCGCTGTCATTTTTGATGGCCAGCTAATCCTAGTTTTCTGGTATTGGCCACATTGAGGACAGCCCACCAAACTTCCTGCAAGAAAATCATGAACATAGCTCAACTCCTTCTACCTGTTATTAGTAGAGGGCAAATTTTATTGCCGTCATTTTTTTACGGTCAGCTAATCCTATTTTTTTACTTCGTTTGCGGGTGATAATTAGTAGAATGACTGAAGCGGTGGTTGGGCTGCCCTGTGACGTCAACGGTGCCAAACAACTCATCTCGGTACTCTGCCGAGTTTGTTCCAGAATTATTGTTGCATGCAGCCCGTCTCTCGTACCAAGTCATCAATAAGTAAAATTCTGATTGTTCATCAAGTTCACCATAATATACTTTGTCAGAAATGATTCATTTACGAGGCTAACACTCGTACTTCGATGGAAACAATAAACTATGCAATTCGGCACATTCCCATATATGCGACGCTTAGCTGTTGCATAACTCAACCGGCAAATTATTTGCAAATCGAATAATGAGCTATGGGAAGCAGAGCATAAAGATATTCGGTGTCTACGTGCATTCTTTATAACGCACTTACTACGATAACGGAAGAAGAACACAAGGCCATCTTAGACGTTAGAAATAGTCGTGATATGAAATGTCGATGTTACACCAGTGAACGATGCCGGATGTTTTCTTCCGCATGGCTTATCCGTTCGTGTGCTTTGCCCTTGTATGTTTCTGGTGTCGATGCAGAGTATGAAGATGGTTTCCTTAAGTTGATGAAACTGAATGTCCAGTTTGCTACCCAATGTCCTAAGAGGCAATTTTTTCAGAAGGTACTTTGTACCGGCCTGTTCCCCCGACAGTCCTATGAACATGTTCACTTATATAGCATAACACCCGAATGCGTTGCTTTTTTATGAGTTCTAACTCAGAGCAAATTAGAAGAAAAAGGTAAATTTGAAAAAATAGGCAAATTTAAAGAAAAAGGCAAAATTTCACCAGCGATAGGTACTAAACTAACTGCTTTTATGGCTAACAGTTTACTAAATCTTCACGTAGACATACAGTTGACTGTTGATCCAACAAAACATTCGGAGGCCGCGTTACGACAACACCTTCAATTGGTTGTTGTGTGAACCTTCTTTGCTGCAGCTACATTGTATGGCCAGGTTATCTACCTGGCTAGAATGAGTGTCAATGATATAATTTTCTATTTAAGGTCTCCCCAACTTCTTCTTATGCTTGGAATTAACTAGAAGGATTATAATTTACTAGCGAGACCCATGGAACTTTCACGGTCAATTAATGTTTCCGGTTACTTTAGCTTAACCCGAGTTAGCACTTCTAACGTAACCCATCCCGTCTGAGCTAATGTCCGCCGCTTAACCCTGTCTTTCGTTGTCCAGTCCGTGTGCCT
Source organism: Parhyale hawaiensis (assembly GCA_001587735.2). Lineage (NCBI taxonomy): Eukaryota > Metazoa > Arthropoda > Malacostraca > Amphipoda > Hyalidae > Parhyale > Parhyale hawaiensis. The sequence goes on along the minus strand of LQNS02276927.1, from coordinate 5,428,561 downwards.
AAGGGTGCGTTTCCACCAAGCCATTCAATTCAATTCAATTCTTCGTCATTCATGAATTATCGTGATGCGTTGCATTAATTCCTATGTAAGCGTTCCCACCAAGCCATTCAATTCAATTCAATTCTTGGACATTCACATTCAATGATGCGTTTGGTTCTATTTCTTCTCATTTGAATGACAATCATCCAACTGCAATATTACA
>LQNS02276927.1:5414395-5428123 GCA_001587735.2 Parhyale hawaiensis | reverse complement strand
GCCAGTCTTTCTTTTGCTTGAATAGCACGGCGGTAATAAGTATTCTGTTTCTCTATGGACGACCTAAGCAACTCAACCAATTTCTTGAATTGCTCATTATCAATCCTGAAGAAGTCATGAAATTTCTCCATATTATTGGGCAAATCTGGGAACAAATGGGAAAATGCCCCAAACTGTGCTCTACTGCAATTAGATGGATGCACCCACATTTTTTTTCCTCCGCCTTCTACGCCGCTTCAACCATAACAACATGTGCACTGCTATTTCTGCTACATCTGTCAAGTCCATCTCTCTCGAAGGCTTATATTTTATACTGGATGCCTCATGAATGAGAAGTACGCTGATTGTGTTGGTTAGAACGGTGTTCATTCAAAATGAATCGAATGACGTGAATTGAATTTAATTGAATGGCTTGGTGGAAACGCACCCTTACACCTCGTCTGACCTTGTAGCATTCTGATTTCACCTGTGAATCACACATTTGTACTGTCATCAAAGAATTTTCACTTGCGTTTTGATAAACCAGAGATACGGCGGTATTTCTAACATTGTTCTTCCATGTATTTCCACAGATTTTCTTAGCTCTGTTTCCTCACAGCTTAAAGATAATTTAGTCCTTCATAACCTTACGTACGTTTCACGGCGGTTCCAATTTTTCGCACTAATATACGGGGCCCGTTGATATTGATCAGTAGCCCGTCTTTTTCTGTTCTGGTTGATGCGATAGCTATACAACAACACCAGTCACAGTAGCTTAACCCTCTGTTCTCGAGATGTCATCGTATTTCCTCAAATATCACACAGTCGCTTCAAAAAAATATTTTAGAGTCGAACTGTCCAATTACACCAGATGCGTATTCTATATACACATCTGGCTCTATTAAGAACGTCGTGTGTCGCCACCAAAGTGGAAATAATATGGTGTAAAAAAAATTAGAAAGCGGTAGATATGATACGGGTGAAATGAACTTCATATTTCTGCTTCGAAACTGACTGAATTTTTTTCAAGAAGCAAAAAGAAGATAGCTGTGGCTGAACATCCTTCAAGTGAAAGTCAAAGCGTCTAGCAAGACGAATTCGCCCTATCTAATACTGAAAAGCGTAACGTGCAGACATGGACGGACGTACGTTTGGAGCCTGAAGCAGAATTATAGTATAGATCTTCCAAAAGTAAATTTTTGTAGCTTGTAAATGAAGTGTTGCAATGGCTAGTTTGTGATAGGATATTTCATAAACGTACAAAATGCAAATTATTGCACTATGCAAATGAGCTTGGGATGTTTTTATTTCCATAGCTCTTCATAATTACACTAGAGCTTTTTGCTTCAACTCACCAGCATGTCTTCCTCCAGCATTTCCTCACGAGATAAAATCCAGGCAAACTGTTCACGGAGGTTGCCGATCTGTGAATGGAAAGACAGTGCACCATATCATATGGGTATTTGCCTGGGATACAATGTTATTTGGCCTATTTACGTTAGGCTAGCAGCACAAGTCAATAGCTACAAAAATGCTCATTTCTTCGTTTTTCTGTGCAATCATCAGACACTTGACTAGTTAATAGTTAATTTTGGGCATAGGCGTAGCCAGGAGTTCGTCAGAGGGGGCGTTGGTGTGAGACCCCGCCTGATTGCTATGGGTCGTCCGATTCACGGGACCCTCTTGGCTGAGGGGATAAATTATCTTTGCTGTGAATGAGATGATCAGCCGTTGTAATAATACGCATGTGTTTGGAATTAAGGTTCGTTACTAATCTCAAATGGGTCCCTTTAGAGCCCCATGTTGGACTCACGTGTCTCCTCTTGACTACGTGTATGACTTCATTTGTTCAAAGTGAGTTTTTAAGACATTATCAATAAGTACCGAATGAACATTTTGCAAGAGGCAGATATGTAGAATTTGTAAAAAAAAATTATGATAGTTACATTGCAATTAATCTTGCATTAGATAAGAAACAGTAATAAAAAGCAGGTTATAATGATGAACGAAAAAGACTTTCAAGTTTCGCTGCCTATGGATGACACCAGAGAAAATTGCATTGTCGTAGATAGGAATTTTGATTGCTGTTTTGTCCTAATTTAAGTTCCATCATTTGTACAATGGCGTATGTAGTAGTCAGATATATCTACGCGGGTGTGCTACCATACCTGGGCACAACTGTAGACGCAGCTGTAGGAGGTGTAGTCGGTGTCCAGCACGTTGTATAATCCAGCACTTTCGCCAGGGAAGGTTACAATGAGCTGACCAGGAGTACTGGTTGCAGTACCTACACCCGCGATACCGTCCATGGTACCGTTAGGATACTGCGCTGTGTTTACCACTGATATCTCAGTGTCGCCTGCAGATAACGTCAAACTTAGAGTGATAATCTGTACATGAGCAATCGACGTTGAAAGAATTTTCAGCTAATTGGCTTTATAATACATTTCGTTATCTACGATACACTTGATACCGAACGTAGAGTATCAGTCTGTAAAATGGAGACTGTATACGGAATCTTAGAATACGCAAATTGATATAAAATATTGCGTTAAATACTTTTCAACTTTTCATAATTTATTCAGTAAAAATTTGCCTTTTTTTAAATTTGCAGTATGCCAGAGGAGGTCCACACCACAACAGTGTCTATCTCTGTATGAAACAGCGACTGTAGGTGTACTGGTAATGTTAGGCGTTATTACCGTTGTACACAAGAGAAGGTATAGTACCAACTGAGCAATGGAAAAACAGTTGTATATGGCGTGTTTTCGTCAATTAATTTATTCATTTTTAAATATCATTATATACCATAGACCTTGCAATGAGAGAAGGGGATAAATTCGTCCGTTAGACGCAAGTATTGCGTACCCCTAGTCGAAATGCCAGCGATCACTAGCATTTACTATAACGAAGTTCATTCACGAGCATACAAACTAAAAATGTACCAACGAAATCTTATAAAATTTCATGGTGTTGATACTTACTAATTGGTCCGTAGTCTGCAGTGTTGCACATTAAATCCACCTCAAACCCTGCAGGAAATCTTCTGTTTTCGAACCAGCGGCCCAAGTACTGTAAATTGTAAAGCAATGGTAGTAAATAAGGAATTTTAGAGTTATATTTTAGCACTGACTAATAAAAGGGAGTTTTAATTTAACTGCAATCCATTTCATGCTATGTTGAGCACAATGGCCTCGTTTGGTGACTTCCACTCTAATAAAATGTGTCGTTCGTTTGGCCTCTATGGCTGGGGCTGGAATGGTTCACAATATTAGATTTATTACTGACCCGAAGTCCATCTACTGCCTAATATATCCACTAGATAATTGTGATCATCCACAGAAGGCAACGCTCAACCTACCCCCTAACGTACCCAGCCATATTCGCGGGGTTGCGCAGGCCTGTGAAATTTCTCATTCTCCGGTAGATATTGCGCCTCAGTCTAATATATGTTGACACTATTGCTTTATTCAACGATGCACTAAGATATGTGGCTTTGAAACTTGTAAAAAAATCTTTGTATACTTTATTTTACACTGAGTCATGTATTCTACGAGGAGACATGACTGTGCTGGCTCTAGTAATTGCACCATTACTGAATATTTCTTAGATCTAATGTCCAAACGCATTTGAAGACACCACGAATGGTACACTCGAGTTCGGACATGCACTGCAGCTCCTGCCGCTCCACTCACCGGTTCAATTTCGAAAGTCTCGATGTTGGAATATTCCGGGCAGGTGCCCTCGTCCAGGTACGCCGCGGCGAGCCCGGCAGCTGCCAGGGCGAGGAGGATGGAGAGTCTGTGGGATAAATACTCCGCTGTAAATTACATTATTAGGTACATCGTAATGTGTAGGTGTTGTCGGTGTGCCATATGATGGATTGCGTACAGTTCATTTAATGATAATAATAATTTAAAAGAAAAGAGGAAACATTATAAAAATACAATAAAATGCAATTAGCTCTTATTCAAAAGATTCAACTATGAGTACGTTACTGATGAATATTCTGTCTAAGGCCTTGTTCACATTGAAAACTGTGCGGGGTGTGGCCAAGCGCGAGGACAGCTTTACCTTTGGATTTTACCCACGGTATCGTCAGTTGCATTTATCTTATGATTTTGGAAAAGGTTTGAAGAATCAATGAAATCATAAATGAATGCGATTTATGTGTAAAAGTCATTATTTGTAACGTATGAGGCTATGAGCGATTAGGAAAAACAATGGAAACCATTCACAGTCACACAGAGTAAGAGGACCGACTGATATCAGTTCGCCACTTACAAATGAGAATTTAGCTTTAATTTATAAATGAGAGATTAAATAGATAACGGTCTCCATTTAATTTCTCATTTAATCGAGATTACTTTCTAACCCTACGGCCAACAGTGTCGCAAATAAAACATGCGGGTAGTAAACTGGTATCAATCGGGCCATAGAACGTACACTGAACCTGATGGGTTTTATCGGTGGCTTTTTGAAATATTTTTCAAAAATTTGGCTTACGCATTGGTTGCTGATTGTATATACTTGATCAGAGCCGTAAAAATACCATCTGTTTTCAACAGCAGTCAAAAGTTCCTAGCGACGTGCTACGATGTTGGGAAAATCTAAAAAAGCCAAGCTTGCGTTTGCTTACGGACTCACAGCCCTAAATGTGACTGTGCTTAACATGCGCTATTTTGGACGCATACTGAACATTGTTGCTATTTCGGCAAAGATCCAGTAAATAAAAAAATATGTATATATGGTACATATTGACCACAACCGGTTCATTATTGATCACTAATCAATACATGTGGCTTTCACTAATGGATTCAGGGTACATAGTACATATGCTAGTTACAGTACAATGAGTACATTGAGTACTCAGGCCTCCGCCTCCATCACAAAAGCGTTCTCAGAGAGAAGAAAGACACTTGTCACAGAGGAATCGTGGAAGGTTCTTTCACACATTATCAACAAGCACTAGTCGGTAGGAGTATGAGGCTGAATATATCAAAGTGGGCATGAAAGAAGGCGTCCGAAGGGCCTAGCTAAGGCCAATACACACCCACGGGTCTCCTTGGGGCTGCCGCTTCCCGTGATCTAGAATGGGCGAAGCTAGCCAACAAGCCAACGTATCCCCCATGGCCTATTGCCTCTAGTAGTAACTCGTTACTCAACTGGATGGGACGATATCAAGGAGGCAACTGCTTGTTCAAGTACGGAATCGCATTGAAAAGCTTCTGTATATGTTGTGGAAGAAGAAGAAAAACATAAAAAAACTAGAGCACTCTGAGAGCGCAGACCTCCGCCAAGCAAGGTACGCTAACGAAAAAAATTGAAGTTGGCCCCAAAACAAGGACTTGTTATCATTAAAACTTCATGCTTGGGCCACGACAGACAAATAGTGTACCCCAAATAGAGCATTAAGCAACACCTTGAAGCCCGAAACGCTGCTAAAGAAAATACAGAAGAAAGCCATGAACAGCTGACTTAAACGCCTGCAAGCCAACACAACCGAAAGCCGATGCTGGTAATGAATTTCAAACCGAATCAGACCAGGGCAAGAAACACCTACCGAACTGAAGAGTTCGGTATCTAACCTTTTCCAAAGTGAAAGAGTGAGTTTCAACCGCAGCACATCTACCCTCCTAAAGACCTAGAAGGCATAGACAGAAGAATGCAAGCAACATCTCTTATTGTTGTACGCCTTATAATACGTATAGATTCCGGCCATCCCTCTGCTATGGGACAGGTTCACCAGATCCTTTTTAGCGCACAGGCTGCTTTCTGATCTTTGAGCAGACGTAAATAACTGTCAGCAGCTGAAACCTAGACCGCTGAGCAATACTCTGACACAGGCAGCAAAAAAGCATAAAAGCATCAGTGGACTACCTCTTTGTCACCAATTACAGAATTTGCCTGGCGCAGGAGCCCCATCTTACTGGAGGCAAGTGACACCAGTCACCTTATGTGCGACTCAAACGTAAGCTTCTCATTAAAGACAGTGCCGAAAATCTTAAAGGAGCTAGACCCCTGAAGCAAAGTGTCATCTATTTCAGAGATGGATGCTGCAGTAGAAGCGTTTGAGAAAAACTGACAGTCATAGACTTAGTCTTATTGGCATTCATCTTCATACTTCAGGCTAAGCACCATGCACTGATGCGTGACAGGCCCCTATTCAGAGACTGGGCGACAGCATTATGCTTGTTGGGGTAGGTATCACTGCAATCAAAGTGCAATCGTCATCATGGATCACCTTCGTGTTTGATGTGGATTCCAAAATTGAGTTAGAATCCGACGGTCGTCATTAGTTTTCGAGATATATATGACTTTAAAGTTCCCATTGTTCTCCTATGGGAGAAAATACCCGGTGATTGCAAAGTGTAATGGAACAGCTTTTAAATAGGTTTTTTAAGCTAACCCGACCCCCGACTCGACCCCCGACTCGACCCCCAACTCGACCCCCGACTCGATCCCCGACTCGACCCCCGACTCGGCCCCCGACCCGACTCCCAATCCAACCCGACCGCCGACCCAACCGAACCTTACCTGAAGGAGGGTTAGGTGGGCGAGTTTCATAACGATCGGACTTTAAATAACGGAAATATGCCCCACCCCCCTTCGGGAGTCGTAACTAGAAAACTAGGTCCAACCGCCAAAACAGATTTCAAATTCGGATTCTACATCGAAAAATACAGTATATCGATTGAAAAAATATTTTTTCGGAGACACTCCTAAAACCAAATAATACCGTATTCTCTAGCGAAGAAAGCCTGCTAGTAGGATACAGGGCCAACTACGCTTCCCTGAGGGACGCCAGACTCCACCGCGACTGAGGTACTAAAAAAAAACAGCTAACAGATACACTCTGCGTTTGCTCAGAAACAAAATCACGAATGGTATACAGAACCCTACCACCCACACCAAACGACTCCAGCTTGTACAATAGACCCCTGTGGTTGACCTTGTCAAACAACGCACCAAAGTCCAAGTGTACACCTTCGACAAATTGGGCGTCAGCGTAATAGGTCGGTAGTTGCATGGCGACACTGGACTTTTTTTAGGGAATAGGAGTAATATTTCCAGTACGCTAACAACGGGAATATTTTAATATTTCCTAACCGTATCAGACACCGGAAGATCACTCTAAGCTTGGTTGCGAGAACGCCAGCAAGATGCTTATATTGGGAGAGACATCCTCCGCAACTAAGAACTCCTCCTCCGGGAGTTGCAAACATTTAACGGCCAAAGCTTCCGAGGCAACCTTATTCCATCTCATTCTCTCTCCCACTCCAACTACACAGTTTGATATCTCTAAGCTCCGCATGTCAGCGGCTCTTGAACGTACTTGCGTGCATTCAAGATCGTTTTTTAGGCAGGAACTCTTCACCCCCTCCCTCTTTTTTTTCTCTCTCTCTTTTCTCCTGTCCTCTATATCCCACTAACATAATGGCAATAGCTCATAGAGTGCCGGGGCGTATGTTTCGGTGTCTCTTTGGGAATGGGCCTATTGGTTCGTCTACTGCCGCCTATCTAATCTAATCTAATCTAAAAAAAAATAGAAAAAAACATGCCTACCGGGTCCACACGTCTACGAGTATCAACGTCCTCGAGAAGTAGTACTTTGATAGTACTAGACCTGACACCAAAGAGGTTAAACGAGGTACCGGATGACACCCATGAGGCAATAATAACACATCTCTGCTCTGCTTCCCGTCAAAGTGAGCCGATAAGAGCTCCGCCTTAGTCAGGGGATCAGCAATGATACCACCACCGCGAAAAATAAAGGGCGGTCCCAAAAATTTGCAGCCTCTGCCACCGTCTCCAAGATCCGCCGGCAACTCCCCGAGCTATGTTCCGACAAACATTTGACAAACGCTAGTCAAACGTAAAAACACCAAAATCTCGTCACCAGCGCCACCTAAATCCTCTACCAATTCCCACACATTTCACGAATATCCGTCAGCAACTCTTTGAGTTGTGATAGTGAACCCACTGAAAGCCACACAGAAACATAATGAAATAACCTACCCTAATTAAACCGGCACTGCCCGGTCATTCATTCTCTTCCTATTTTTCTATTTTCACCTTTCTTCCATTTTCCTCTCTACCTACTAACATCTCTCCCACTATCGTCTAATTTTCTCCTCTCTTCACTCCACTCACCGTTTGTGATAGTGAAAAACAAAAGCAAATACAGAGACAAACGAACTAATGGATCAACATAAAAACATTGTTTTGTGCTCCCAGTGACAACACTAGAACGTCTCGTACCATCACCTACGATGGGAGAAAATTTCATCGCCGTCAATGTTTATTGCCAGCTAAATCCTAGTTTATGGCATAGGGTGCTTCGAGGGCAACTCCCAGACTCCCTGCAAAATATTCTGAACCACATTGCTCTACTCCTACCACGTTTTGGGTGAACAGATAAACAACTATACAGGGTATTTTTTTAAAGCGGACAAATTTCAAGCATTGGTCGAAAAACTCAAAATAAATCGATTTTTATGAATGATAAAGTGCCCAAAACTCCTTAGTTTTCGATTTATAATGACTTAAAGAAATTTAAAGCTATAACCTTTTACCGGCAAGTGACCATATATGATCACTTCCATAATGGTATTCTTAAGAAAGCGTTTCTCAGCCGCCCGGTAAAGGGTTAAGAAGGATACTACGTGCGCGCCCATGTTAGCACTAGTTTTGATAGTTCAGCACGTTTCTGACTCCACCAGAGCAGCTTACATTATTTTTACAACAAAAATACAAATATTTCATGGCTAGGAAAAAATATCTGCATTTTCAAAGTTAGCATTTAACGTAATCACACTACTGTAGGGCGGACATTACGTCGTCAGAGTTTACATCCGTCTCGGTTCAAAAAACAAAAAAAAAAAAAAAAAATGCAAGGGCTGCTGTCACCAGATTTTAGACCTTGCCTAAAATTTTCAAAGTGGCTCATGCAACAGAGAACAAGGGATCCCAACTTCTCCAAGTTGATTCTTTTCCACAGATGTAGCGTATTTTACTCGCGAAGGGGTTTTTAAGATTCACAAAAATCATCATTGGGCTCAAGCTTTCTCTCAAATAATCATCAACATCGATACAGTGTAAACGCATGTGGTCGGTAAACGTGCTGAACGATCAAATTTAGCGCTATCATTGCCGCGCACTTAGTATCCTACTTAAACCTTTAAATTTCTTCAATTCATTTTAACTCGAATCGACGACGCCTGCAAACTTCACCAAAATCGATGGGTCGACAACTTTTTGAGTTGTGCTACAGTGGAAAAACGAGGCAGGCAAACAAAGAAAGAGCTGAGCAGATCTTTAACAAAAGTCATCTGCTCCTACCAACATACTTCACCGTTCCTCCCAACTTACTTAACAATCCCTGCAAGTTTCAGTAGAATCCGTCCATAACCCATTGAGTCTTCGTAGTGATAGAAAGAAGAGCAGATGAACAAACAAGCAAACTCTAGAAAAACCTAATGTCGAGTTCACACGTCATTCATATCAACGCGTTGTCTTATGCACTTATCCGAATATGTTGTAGCGTCATTGTCAGCACAACATTTTGTACACCACAATAAGTTATTAAAATGTTAGCCGTCAAACCAGATGCCTCTGCAAGCGTCACTATGCAAGTTAGGAATCTCTCATCAAATATCGAGTGAAAAACTGAAGAAACAGTACAGTTTTCTGCTATTCCTAGTTCACAGTAACGTGTTCGGACGGGTGGATGAGCGAATGCGTTGATATGAATGACGTGTGAACCGGGCCTAACACGAATTCGTGCAAACTCTCGGTACAACCAAAAAAAGGAAGTCATGCTAAGGTCGTAGATATCCCTTTAAGAGTTGTTTCACCTTTACGGCTTTGCTCTAGTCTTTACTTCTACGGAATCTTTTGCAGTTACAAGCTGTCAGCAAAACTTTCATACTTCATCGATGCCCTGAAGCGCAACATGACTACACGGTCTGAGGAAATATTCAAAGTCGGTCAGCTCAGCTGTGGCCAGTGACGAGCAGCAGCTTTGAACCGCTGCACACGACAGGCTTTAACCTTGTGTATTGGTTTCACGGCTCTCGGATACGTTACTTTCTTTTCTAACCAGATAAATGATCACAGGTGCACGTTGCTTCAGTAGGTATCTTCGCGAGAAAATTAGCTACAACATTAACGTCAATTGATTGCACGCCTTAAATCGTACGGTGTTATTCATGATACCAGCACTATACGACAAGACAAACCTTCAGAATTGTGACGCCTCAAGCCAATAGCGTCACACCTTTGTGGAAATACACAAAATTCCTCGCTGCAAAAGGAGTGATGCTATTGGCTTCACGCACGATTCTGCTGGTTTGCACAGCCGTATGCGCAAACATTCTAATCTGACATAACTATCTCCTGTAAATAAACTGTTGCTCGAAGTGCGCCGAGCTTCCTTTGTTTGTGTCCAACTGCAGGAATTTCCCTATTTCCTGAGTTGGTACTCACTTGAAATACAATGAAATATCTGAAACTTTGCTAGTGATTCATGCTAAGCCAGCTCATTAGACAACTTTTACATTTTAGTTCATCTTTCGATCGACACACAGGACTATTTTCATTACTGAACGAAACATTTGAATGCTCTCAAGGGAAACCAAACGATAAGCGCTGTTTATCTGCTGCAGACGCGAAATAGATGCTCCTGTTGTATCCGAAACGTCTCTGGATACTCTATTTTTCCATAAGTGTTATACTGAAAGGATAACTAGTAGATGGCCGGAATACAACAAGCGAAATAACTGCTCAATATAAGATGTATCTTTCATCTTTGCGTGTCTAGACAGCCTTTTCTCTTCAGAAAATATTGTTGGTTGAAGTAACCCCTTGCACAATACCTGGCCATGTTGGAAATGCGAAGAAGTCGGTGAAAGTCCCTACGTGACTGTATGGCCCCGTTCTTCAGCCGCCTCTTTATACTTAACCTCGGGCTATAGTCACACGTGCTATATCTCAGGCGAATAAGATCTACATTACAAAGATGGCACTCTCTGCACGGAGAGGTTGATACGAGATGTGATAAAAAATGCTGTATCTCCCACACTTATCATTACTGATGAAAGTGTGAGTGCCGTTCAGTACGGGGGCACACATCCGTTCTTTACTAGTATAAAAACTGAAGGAAAAACTTTTTTATTACCTACTCCATTAAATCATGACCATTCACTGAAAGCGTTCCAAGCAAAATGAACTGTGCTCAATGTTCAGTAACCCGTTCATAATATCTTGAGTAGTAAAATAGCAAGTGATAAACACTTGTTACATAATCACTTATATCCGCGAGTATCTGAATCTAACGGCTTCATATATCAGCAGATGCATGCAAGGCTTGGAGACAGACCGGTAAAACTTGCATGTGATGCGCAGATACTCATGTGCTAAGCGCACATTTCATATATTTATTAGTGTACACGGCCGTCAAAAACGACGTTAAAAAATTCCTGATGGTACTTCTTCACATTGCCCCCCTTCGTTAATAATATTTGCATTTGAAAGACGTTCTGCAACTGCCAACTGACCACAGGAACTTGAGAGGTTAGAGTTTTCAGCTTCAATCCTGCTGATTGTAGCGGTTGTAGGGTCATCATTTATATTTCTGATTTGTATCATAGACGCGTCATGATAGATCATCCAAAGTTTATCGATAAAGCTCAAGCAAAATGTTTCGTTAGGCCGGGTTCACACGTCATTCAAATAAACGCGTTCGCTCATCCACTCCTCAGAATGTGTTACTCTGCCATAGAGATAGCAAAAAAGTGCAATTTAAAGAGTTATTCGTAACTTACTCAGTGACACTTGCAGAGGAAGCTAATTTGACTGTTAACATTTTATATCTTTTTGTGGCGTACTCGAAGTTGTACTGACAACGGCGCTACAAAACATACAGTCTAGTGGATTTCTGAGCCCGTTGAGATGAATGACGTGTGAAATCGGCTTTATAGGAAGAAATCGAGTTGGAATAATAGGTGCGAAAAGAAATCTGTGGGAGGAAAGTAAGATCAGGATGCTAAGAGTGCTAAGGGACTGTAGATATTTTCACTATAGCATTTCGACCATGTCAAAGCGAGAGGTGCACTCAGATATGAGATATCACAGAGGTAAAGTAAGCACGTTTCCAAAGTTCTATGGAATAATGCCCGAGGCAAAATAAAACAATAATACAAATATTGCCATGCTAGAAAATTTAATTTTGCTATTTAGTTACGAGAAGAATAAAAAAGAAACTCCGTGTACTTTGCAACAAATACAGCTTTTTAGATTCAGAGCATTCTTTTTGAATTAATTTACTCCAATCCGCATACAGTGATTTACGGTACGGTAAGTCGCAGTAGATTAGATGGAGTACAGTGGGTTAGGTAAAACTCGTTAGGTTGGACAAGGCGTATTTGTTTAGACTAGGCACATTGTGAGGTTAGAGGAGGCACATTAAGTTTTACGCGGTGTGAGTGGGGAGAGACGGTACAACTAGAGCACTCTGCGAGCCCAGGAACTATGTGTTCCTCTGCATCAACACCAATATCTAATCATTTGTACCTTTTGACAGTAGTAACAGTTTCTGTAATTGTGTTGAAAATTCATTCATAACTTTCCGAATTCTGCTGCAGAGTGCTAACAAAAATTTTAGCAAACATGAGTCAAACACACAAACAGAGCAACCGATCATCTTCAAAATTAAATCATTTATGTCTTTCAACATTACTAAAAGTTCCTGCAAATTTCATACAGATCTGTTCACAACTTTGAGAGGTATTTTCTACCAAACATAAAATCAAACACAGCGACAACAAACGAGTAAAGAACCTGATCGATCTCCGTGGAAATTTGGTCATTTATTCTTCGTAATATACCTAACAACTCATATAAATTTCAAGTATCTTTCCATGAGTTTCGAGTTATGTATAGTTATTGTACCAACAAAAAAAGCAGACAAACAAACAGTTGAGCGGATCATCAACAAAAGTTAATCAGCTGTTACTGCTAGCATGCCTAACGATTCCAGTAACTTTCTTAAAGCTCCGTCCATACCTTTCGAGTTGTTCTGTGTACAGACAAACAGCCAAAGATAAAAAGTCAGATAAACAAAACAAAAATATAATTTCTTTGGGGGCGGTAACAATCGAATCATGGATGCTTACATCGTGATTGCTTTAGATAAGACGAAGTGTATAAGGGTCGATAAAATGTGTATAGTTCCACCAGGAGCGTTAAGTTAACGAAATACGTTGTATTAAAGTACGCGCTGTAAAGAGGTTCATCTCTAGGGGAATTACCCAATTGCCGAACTAACCTTTTCCAAACAAACAGTTATTACCTCCGCCAATGAGGTTATGTTTTCGTCGTGTTTGTCTGTCTGTGTTATATATTGTATTTCTAGCGGCGACGTTGTAATTGGAGTTCGTGTTGAGTTAGTCACTGTACTTGGTTGTGAGAATGAACTTCAAGGCCGAGTACAGTTATCAGGCTACAGTGCTGGATGGTGAAGGAATCTCGTAAGGATCTTTTTGTTTATTTACATCTTATTATACAAGACTTAGAAGATACGATTCAATAATAAGTAGCAACATGCTATTTGATAGAAGCAGACTATAGAATACTAGGTCTACATCTAAATAGTGTTACAAGCAGAATGCCGTAGGCAATGTTGGTACTGCAATGTCAAGTATCGAATTAAGCTGACGCTTGACCGTGCAAGCGCTTTCAATACTATTG
>LQNS02276927.1:5402707-5414360 GCA_001587735.2 Parhyale hawaiensis | reverse complement strand
TTTACCGATGCAGGTTCCGGCGGAAGGTCACAGAGAAATACGCATGTCACTGAGAGGCCGTGCTGGTACACCGGCACATTTTGCACGGTGTCATAAAACCTTTTAAGTTTTTTATCTTAGAGGCTCTGTGACCTGAAAGAAGCCGGTGGTGGCTACATCCGCAAGGCATGACTTCGCATGACACAAAGACTGCGTCTATACATTGAAAGTTAAAGCTAACACATGGAATGTTATATGTGCGAAACGCGTATATAAGTCTGTTCGCTTGTTTGTCTGTCTGTCACCAAGATTACTGAAAAAGTTATGAACCGATTTGGATGAAATTTACAGAGATTGTTAGGTATGTTAGGAGGAACAGATGATTAACTTTTAGTGAAGATATGTTCATCCGTTTGTTTGTCTGCCTTATTTTTTTATGCCATAACTCAAAAAGTTATGAATGAATTTTGATGAAATTAACATGAGATGTTAGGTATATAACAAAGAGTAAATGACCGAATTTTTATGATGATTCGTTTGTTCGTTCGTTTATCACTGTTTTTAATTTTATGCTTGTTAGCACAATAACTCAAAAAATTGGGAATGGATCTTTATGAAATTTATAGAGATTGTTAATAATGTTAAAAGACATAAATGATCAAATTTTGGTGCAGATCGGTTTGTTCGTTTGACTCATGTTTGTCATAACGTTTGTTAACCGTATAACTCAAAAAGTTATGAACGGATCTTCAAGAAAATTAAACAAACTGTTATTAATATAAAAAGACACAAATGATCAGATTTTGGAGTTTATACAAAGAAAATTATTGTTTCAGAGCCAATTTGAATCTTTTGCTACCGTTGCCTCACTTGGCGGAGGTATGCGCTCTCAGAGTGCTCTAGTTGTGACTGAGAAATTCTATTATCAAATATTACCTCTGAAATTTATCAAAATTGAATTCTATTACTCAAATGTTACTAAAAAATTACGATCTCGTAGCTGGCACTGTAACAGTATTAATTAGGTTTGCATCAACACGGCTGCTGCATAGCAAAAACACCTGGGACGCCAGCAGTGGTCACCAGACTAAGGATGCGGAAAGAATAAGAGTCGCCACCATAGACCGGAGAAGAACTTGGCGCGGCTATTGAACTACTGAATTTCCCTGAAATGGAGTTAGGTTATCATCGGCTATATTGTCGAAACGCTGCGACTGTACTTTAAGATCAAGAATTTGATTCAACTGCAGGAATACAAGGTTCCAGGGTACACCTTATCAGAAATTATCGTAGAAAAAACTATGATTATGGTGAAGTTTGGTTGCAAATCATTCGTAATCATCGGCATATAGGGTGCTTTCCAACCTTTATGGTTGGGCTAATTTCAAGGATTCCAACCATAATTAAGGAGGGAAAGTAGACTTTCATCAAGGATATTTTTCAACCATGTTTCCATACTTACCCAACCTTCTACTTCTCCAATAACATTTCCCTTCCTATTCACACATTTGCAATCTGTAAATTTTTTCCAATACAAAATTGCGTCAGCACTGGATGCCTGCTTTGAGTTGCTGATGATTAGTTGCGTATAAAAAATAGCCTAATTCATACGTGCATGCTAGGCCTGCTGCTCAGAATGGTCAAAAGCTCTAAACTTCAGAATAATGCAGAGAACGAGCCAGAACTAGTCTCGACAGTTAACGCACGTTTATATACAAAAAGAGACATATATGTACTACTCAGCTTAGAGGAAGTTACAAATCCATTGATGAATTTTGCTATCATTTCACATAAAGCTTATGGGAATATTTTCTTGATGAAATTTCGCAGACATCAGCTGAATAAACACAAAAATAGATAGTAATATTTGATCAAAGATTGCAATGCTCTTTAACAAAAGATGCAGCATAAAGTAATGATGGATAATTACTCTAAAGTGGTGGAGTGTTAACAAAATCAGGAAACAATAGATGAAACTATATCAAGGCGTTTAGCATCTATACATACCTTGCAAGTTTTTGCAATTCATTAACAGGAAAGAAAAAACTAAAAATGTCCATGATTTTCGCACTATAATATGCATTTTTAGAGGTTTTGCGTTCAAACTTGTCACACATTATTACTTTGGTCGACTAAGTTGGGAATTCTAGCCATATCATAATCCATGGCACTCCATACGTATTCTTCCCTAAATAATGGGAGGAATTCCATTCATGATCGTACGTACGGAAATCGATGATGACCTACCATGGATATGGAAAGAAATTCACCCTTAATCGTATATAAAGATCTCCACTTATAGCTTTCCTTGATTTGTTGTAGGAATTCCACTGAAAATTATTTTATCCAGAAAAGGACGTATATTTTGCTATATTTCAACTTTTCCGCTCATAATTAGCGGTATTATCCCCTAAAATTCATAATATGATAGAATTATTAACTAGTTTTTGAAAATGAAGTAGTATTACCAACTGAGTTTAATAAGAGTTTGTAGCATCAAAATCGGTGCAGTAAATCTCCTCCTTGATGAAAGAGGGTTAATGGCAAAGAATAGGGAAACAGCTAGCGAGGAAAAAATAGAGTAAAGGTGATACTTAAAAAGCAAAGAGGGAAAGTTTCCTGGATAAACGCTTCACTGTTGGTAGGAATAACACAGAGGACAATTTAACGCCGCCCAGTGACCCAAAAGCTTCATTAGTTCAAAAGGGAAAATACTATCTAATGGCGGGCAGACAACTCTCGGACTTCGCTAGCAAAAGAGAAACTCGCGTGTCTCTTTCAAGTTTAAGCCTCCATATATATGTACTGAGCTATTCTAAGAGACTACTTGCGAGGAAGGGACATCCTATATACAGTATGGCGATAGACACGTGGAATCCATGCATGAATGTGTTTCCACAAAGGATTAATGCGCATGGGAACAACAGTCGGTAAAGAAGAAGAAAAACAAACGAAAGCAATACCAGGAGGTGTAGGAAATCGCAAGAAAGGAATGGGGGCACGATAGACAGACGTCCCGAAGGCCTAGCTAACGGCTACGGTTACCTACGGCTTTCCTGTGGCGGCGCTCCCCATAACGTAGGATAGGCGAATCTAAATGAACCTAACGCTATAGCTAACCCATCCTACTGTATGCCTCCTGAGGAGGATAGCATGGTAGATTAAAAGTTGACCTTTGGGAATGGGCAAATGCCAGATGGTTTTTGAGGACGTCCCTTATATGAACTGCACCTCTCACAGAAGCACCAAGCGCAATCCCCATAGTAATCGGAGCCGAAATTACCACGTACCTACTGTGCAAATCCAGATGGCGTACACCTTGCTGGCTGATAATTTCATAGCTCTGTTGCTTCCTTGCTTCACGCGTTTAAAACACAATATTGTCACCCTACATGGAATTTGTTAATTGGAGAATAATCGTCTGTTAACTGTAAATCGTTAACGCATAACGAAAGCGCTCACAACTCGTTTATGTGTACAAGCGTGCAACGAACAAACTACATAATTATGTTATGATTCTGCTTGAGGCTCGATCCGTCCGTATGTCCATGTATCTCCACGTTACGCTTTTCAGCATTAGATAGAGAGTAATTCAACTTGCAAGAAGCTTTGATTTTCTCAAGAAGGAAGAATACTTGTCTTCTTTTCGCTGCTGGAGAAAATTTTCGGTCAGTTTTGAAATGAAGGACATGAAGTTCATTTTACATATATACATACATTCACTTTGCTTTTGTCGCATGACGATCCAAATATATGAAAATTTATAGTCAGGATACGATGCAAAGCGAACTGCTTCATTCTGAAGCTGTTTTGAAGTGAAAGCGCGATGTTTAAAGAAATCACACAAACTGACAGAAAATGAGTTTTCGGCAGCATAAATTAATTACTGAAAAAAATATGTGCTGAGCCTTGAAATAGAAAGGAAAAATGATTGGGGACTGTATCAAGGAGCCACGGGTCCCTCTATAGTACTGAAATCATCATATACGAGTATGAAAAATGAAAATGTGACAATCTAAATTATGTTATCTCCAGATGATTAGAAACAAAAGATTGCACAGGCTTGTAAATATAGAAGAGAAGCAATGAGAAAAGTATCTACGCAGAGTGAGATGGCTATCCTTGTTTTATGCTGTCCTTATATCCAAAGAAAGGCCTAGCTCTAGGCCAGAGATACGGCTTCACAGCCGTTCAGTATCGAAACTTTTTTCTCTGAGATGGAGAAAATACTTTGTTGATTGCAGCCATATCAGCAACGCTCATAGTAATAGCTCCGATTCGGTATTGTGGATATGGTAGGCTAGCCTATGCAGGTCCAATGGTTGAAAGCTGTTTCATCGACCATTGAATTAACTTTGGAAGAATAGCTGAAGCAACGAAATAATCTGTGGGAGGAAACTACGAATCAAGATGCATGAGAGTGCCAATGGAAGCTTCAGATGTCTTCAGTGCTACAATTTCAACTTCGGCAATGCAAGAAGTGCATTCAGACATAAGGTCGCCCGATACTTTGCCATAGATTTGATGTATGGGGTAGCTAATAGCCGTACAAATCAGACTAAGCCTGCGATGTCTTCATTGTTTGAATTTCAACAGTCCCTGATAAAGATACGTTTGCCATCTTTTGCAACCCGGCCTTTTTTTTACCTTAACGTTTTCAATGGAACTTGAGAGGAGGACCAGAGCCTCCAACCTGGGCTAATTTCTGCCTATCTGTTTTGTTAAAGCGTGACAGAAAATGGATAAACCGACAAATAAAAAAACAGATAAATACACATCGGTCTTTATTATATTGAAGATTATCCATTATTTATGTCCGGTTTTACTAAAACATATAGGCGAAAAATAGGCCAGGTTCAAGACTGTGGTCACCCGGCCAGGCTCCACTGAAAACAGATAAGTAGAAAATATTCCCCGTCGCAGATGATGGCACACGGACAGTATATCCGATTCCGGTCTTTCTTTGACAACGTTGAAGTCCACTCAATGCAGATACATACAGTTTCTCTAAACAATCTCTTGTATCGCAACGCATATTTTCTTCTGAGGTTTCCATCATTCAAACTTCAGCTGCTCTTAGTTTACACCACGATGATATTTTGGTAGCACAATATTTTCTCCACTTTGGGTTCTGCTTTCAATAGAACAAGTTTTCTCTTGGGGGAAAATCTTCAGAGTTTTATGACACCCTCGAATATCTTGGATTCAGAGGTCCGTATTTATTATGAGAAATATTGACTGCAGGCAAAAAAAAAAAATTGTTGTTCAGCCTAGCACGCTTATCTGTAAGGTTTCCATATTCAAGTTGACAGTTTTATAATTAGTAGTAGGACAAGAGCTGTAAATTGGTCATCTCAGTTTGTCATTTCTAAGATATGAAAGACATCAACTTGAACAGATGATTACGTCACTTCTAAAAAGGTTTTATCCTCATATTCAAATTCGTATAAATTAAATAATAGCTTAACAATCGGTTCAATTTTTCAAATTTAAAGACAAACTACCTCTCTCGCTTGCTTCTTTTGTCGTTTATAAATATCAATGCAAATAATGTTCTGCTTCCTGTATAGGAGGCAGACCTGCGACATGATGCGAACGCTATACATTAAGTCTTGTAATTTCCATCTTGTATCAACTCTTGCTCTGTTCACTTAAAAAACTATATCATTTTTATTAAGGATAGTAAAATAGCTATGTTTTGATAGACATAGCTTTACATAAAATAATATAAAAACCTACAACATTCATCTCTCCGTGTCGTGTGACAACCAGTAAATATGTGTGGTACTTTGCTGTTCTTACGGGGCATTTTTACGTCCAAAAACTGATTATAAATAAATTCTACGGCAGAACGTATCATATTATATTTTTGAGCGCGAAGAAACTCAAAGATGCCGTGTTCTTGGGGTCCAAAATAATATACGAGTACAATATTCAAGTATCGAAGTTGTCCATTTGTTGACAGCAAGAATGTGAGTGTCTGCGGTCCACAACTTGAGTTAGTGGCTGGCTGGAGGAGGCGAGTAGGTGCAGTTGCCTCCCTGGTAGGTGGGCTGGAAGAAGGAGATGTCGACTCCATTGGCCGTAAACACGTCCAGTGCAGTGGCCTGTGTGACCAGTAAATGCTTTTAAATAAAAATTGGACTGACTTCGCTGCAGCTGCTCAGTCAATACAATTTGAGTGTAGCTCGCAAGAAATCGGTATTTCCACTTCATGGAGGATGCGCTTATAATTAAATATGGACCTACTGTATATGGCTACAGCTCAACTGTAGCTCTGCGCTCATGACCCTACACAGCTTTGTATCTCTTACTACGGCTATGTAGTGCTACTTCCAAGTCTCCCACATCGTAGCCTTGTATGATATAACAATATCTTACGTAGGTTAAATGAATGCTGAAATGGCAGTTGTATCAGTAGCATTATCATAGTCTGTGCTTCCCGGCTACCCACTATTTTGGCTGTATTAAAACAGAGGGAGAAACAGAAACACGCATTTGCACGTCCAGCATAACCAGAAACTCATGCAGCAGAAGCAGCAGAAAAATCGGCATTGTCACTGTGTGATCGGTTTATCTGTAGGGAATACTTGGAGCAACCTGCGCTTCTTCCTCTCATGTCAATCAGGATAACATTAATTCATTTGCATCTAGTGATGGAAGTTCATGGATTCCTGTTAAATTTACGACAGGTCTTTTGTGAGATGTTTCGATCATATAACAAATGGCTGCCAGTGTGAAGGGCAAAGTGCTAGAGGGATTTTCCGTCTAAATTCTGATAAGTCGACAGTGCCATGGATAGAATATTGCTCCCCTCTCTGAATGCCGAGTCCAAGAAAAGACCTACAATATTATTGAGACTCTACTCAGATCGTTTACCACCAAAATTCACAGCTAGTCGACCAAGATCCTTCGGCCGCAATTCAACTTGTACTCCTGACGACAAAAATTCAAACGCTAGTTATCATCTATTTCTGGAAAATTCGGAAACGTCACTGTGAATGTGAATGAGGTGATTGTTGCCAGACACTTAGACAGGAGTGGATGGGCTTGTGAAATACACACTGAGAACAGAGATGTCAGCATTAAAAGTATTCCAACAGCTTTTGTGCCCAGGAAGCCTGACTGTTGAATAAATTTGCAAAGCACGTTCGAAGCACATCTGATCTGAAGGTGATAGAATTAAAAAAAAAATATCCTGGACTCCTTTTTATTCGAATACCAGCTAAACACGCTGCCAATGATTACGTGCACTGCGGATATGATTCTTTGCTGGTGCTTCCTTTGGTCATAAACACAGCAACACTCCCAGAAGAGACAAACCTCGTTACGACACTGCCCATACGAGTGCCAAGTGACGTTGATAACATCACCGGACCTCGTGAAGACCCTCAAGGTAAGCACGTAGGCATGCTGACCCAATATGTCATTGCTCAATTGTGTTTGCTCTTGTCACCGAAATTAAAATATAGTAAACCCTCCGTACAACGGACATCCCGGTACAGAGGACTTTTACATTTTAGCCCGAAAGGCCCCATCCGCACAACGGAGAAGTCCGGTAAAAGTCGTCTGTGCTGATCGCCCACCAGAAGAACGGAAACCATCAGCACAACGGAAAAAAAAACATGAAAGACCGTTGTGCTGAATAAACCTCTCTAGCACAATAGACATGCTATTGCACCACAAAATAGAAGCGTGCCTTCATGACTTCCTAAGTTTGCGTTAGTCCGGTGAACCAGAGGGGAAAGTCCGATATACGGATGGGGTTGTCGGTTATGGGTGAGAGGATTTTTCCCTTCGGTACAACGGACCTATCCGCACAACGACCAAGGCGTTTCCCCCGAGTTGTCCGTTGTGCGGAGGGTTTACTGTAAGCTTATTTTATCTTTACTAACCAGCGTATCTGCGCCCAGTATCTCTGTGCGGGATAAAATCCAGGCGAATTGTTCGCGGAAGTCGCCAATCTGTATGGAAATGATGAAGTCTTACGATATATTTATACAAATAATCCTTTTTGTAAAAGTCGCAGTTGATTCAATTAAGCCAGAAATTTAATTGCTCTGCGTGTTAATAAGGCTTTCACCATGAAGGATAAACTGTGTTTTGAAATTCGTTGCCTAACACTGCAGAAAGAATAAGAGCTTGTCAACTGAAAATATACTACGTTCAATGGCATCGCCCTTGTTTTTATTTCTATAATATTTGGCTACACCACACGGCTTAATAGTTTTAGAAATGTCATACCTGAGCACAGCTATAGATGCAGGTGTAGGAGGTGTAGTCCGTGTCTAGTACGGTGTACAAACCAGCGCTCGCTCCATCGAAGTATATTATCAGTTGGCCAGGTGTTCCTGTCGGTATTCCCACACCATCCACTCTGATCATCGTACCGTCAGAATACTGCCCTGTGTTCACCACTGATATCTCAGTGTCATCTGCGGCGACAGAGACAAGTTTAGTGTTCCAACTACGACAATCATAGCGCGTCCCTTTGGGCCTTATCAAGGGTGGTCCTACTCACATGACAGAACTTTGGTCACGACGTCGCTCATTTTTCGGTTTATTGCATCTTTTTAAAATCTTAAAATAGCTAATAACTACAGATGAGCTCACTGATTGCTCCGTAGTCTGCTGTGACGCACGATATGCCCTCTTCGAATATGGCGGGGAACAGTCGGTCTTCGAACCAGCGACCCAAGTACTGTAAGGGTGAAATGTTCCTAGTGAGACCTTTATGGAATCTCCTGTCAACCTACTGGGACTATTCAGTGTTGGTTTTTCACCATGGTATCACAATATATTCATCGTATATACGACAGAGCTAATTACTCTTCTCTGGAATACGAACCAAAAAAATGGCAGTTCGCTTTGAAATACTCATTGTGAAGGTCCTGGCTTGTATACTCACCGGTTCAATTTCAAAAGTCTCTATGTGAGAAAATTCTGGGCAGATGCCTTCGTCTATGAACGCGGTTGCGAGCCCTGCCGCTGCTAATGTGAGAAGGACGGAGAATCTGAGAGGAAAGTCGTTACGTTCTGAATTGTGTATTAAGTACAACACTCAGCGAGTATAATGCCCCGAGCAGACAAATAATGATAGTATAGCTGGCCCTAGTGCAAAGGTAAAAGGGTGAAGTCAACTTTGACTGCACCCTCCAATGAGAAAACCGAACGCACTGGTTCGTGCGACAGATATAGGCCAAGTGTCCCCAAAGGAGTAAGTGCAGCTGCCATGTAGCATGTCATGCGTGCCTGACTCATTTGCTCGAGGTGCCGAGTTCTAGCGACAAACTTGTAACGGTTGTAGCGTCCGGCGCGCAGGGTCGGCAATTGTTTGGTATGCAGAAGCGGGGTGGGGTCACTTGCCTGACCAGGAATGGGAGGGTGGGGGGTTCAGGTCGTTAACTTTCCGTTTCGGCGCCATAGTTCTTAGCGACCCGCGTTCAGCTGCGGCTCTACTTACTCCTCTGGGACCCGTTGGCCTATATCTGCAGCACGAACTAGTGCATGTGGGTTTCCCAGGGGAGGGTACAGCCAAAGTTGACTTTATTTTACTTCTACCTCTAAGAACTAAGGCGCCGAAATGGAAAGTTCAACGAGCAACCACTCCCCTACACTAAGGTATGTACGTCTACGATAGCTATGCGCACCAAGCAAATTTGTAGATTCAGCGCCGAGAGCCATGAAAAAGACTTCGCCGGGAATGGTGATCGTTCTCTGTACCCTCAGCACAACTGTATGTGTGTGCAGCAGTAAACGTCCGCTGCTACCGTGGGCATAGTGGTTGCTGTTAGTATAGTGGAGCAGTTACAAGCAGAAACAACCTGCTCTGTTGACAGCTGTATGCTCGGCCGGCGTGCGAGGAATATCCCTAAAATACAGGAAGTTCTCGTTTTAGACCGGATTTGTTTTATACCGGTTTCGATTTAATCCAAAATTTTTAGTTCCAGACATTTGATTTAGGGACCTTAGTTTCAAATAGTGTCATTTTTCCTACTGCACAAGTGCAAACTTCCAAGAGGCGTACTACGTCCACGCTTACCCTTTCTCTTCCTCAGTTTATCAAGTTAACGTAAATTCAACACTGCCTGTGATGATATGCAACATTTATTGTCATTTAACTATTTTTTTACGATTTAATAAACAATAAAAATATTATGGTATTTCATCAAACTATTCGTTTTCTTTAATTCTGTCAGTAATCAGAGAAAACGGATAAAGGCATTTAGAAGTGTTGTAGTGAAAGTCTAGATCGTGTTGCTACCAGCTCCGGTATAACACCGTCTCACTTAAAAATAAGGGATGAATAGTATGCAATCTCAGCTGAATAAGCAGAAACCTCACACTTTAACATTGCTGACGGAGCTTTTTACGGCTATTTTTTTTTATAAAATGTGAAAAACCTGCAGGAGAGCATATATACATCGGCCATGGGATAAAATCTTCATTTTCGCATATCAATTGATCACACAGCTTACAAGTAACGGCAATGTTCGTGAACAAAGGTGCTGTTACCCAGCTCATATCTCTGTATAAGCATACGTTCGATTGGGCGCTGAAGTTTAGCTTAACTCATCCGAAACTCCAGGCAGGTGCGCTGGATTCGATTCGTTCAGCTGTGTTACAGGCATTGGCACAGGCATCGGTAACACTTCAGACATCCGGGAATTCAATCTTGGTTTGCAAAAGGGAGTTTTTAGCCCCGGCTCACCGTAATCGCGTTGCTTTTAAAACTTGCAACATGATTCACATTAGCAAAGCCAATGTTTGCGTCTGAAGTTTCAAACAAGTCATTCCTAGAAGCCTTCATTCTAGCACCCAATCGAACAAGTCCTTCAAATTGAGGTTGTCGTCGGTGTTACCTAACTTGAGTCGCAGTGGAGGTGGGGTATCATACGTGACCCCGGCAGTCCGATTGCAACACGCATCGTGAGGTTTCTGTTGAGCGCCATTTCTTTGTTCAAAGCCACTTGATACCGAAACGAATCTCTGGCCGGGAACTTCCTGCAAATTGCAGCTCCAGGAAGCCAGTGCCTGCGGGGCTGTACTACGCTTCTTCTGCCCGCTGTATTTTTTTTAGAGTTGTTATTGTGTCAGTCGATGAACTGCATTTTGTCACGGTGATGTGGTGCATGAAAGCTGACCTCTTGTTCGGTAACTACCGTAGTCTTCTGCTATCCTTGTGTCTCTGATAGTAGATCCCTATAATATGAAATGGTTCAGAGCTGTCGCCGCAGCTCGGTCCTGCTGTTGCGTGGTCAGGCGAAGGTTCAGCTTTCATCGTCGCACATCTCCGCCTGCTTTCAGGCAGCGTTGGCCATAGCTTTGAGTTACGAAAAAGACTGTTTGCAAGTTCGCCTATCTTGACTGCGGTCGCATTGTAGAAACGTAATGATATATTGATTAGAAAGCCTGAAGGACATATTAAATTATGAACTTATGTAAGTAAATGGGTGTGCAAACCAGTGTTACAAACCTGATTGTCTATATTATTAAACCATCGGCTGATAAATTTGGGGCAAATCCAACCTTTCTTCGCTACTTTTCTATGGTTTCAACTTCAATTAAGCTCCTAGTCCCACAAGGAGCATATTCCTTTTAAGGGGATCATTTACAAATTTTGGAATTTTCTTTATTAGTGGTCCGATCTTACTGAAATTTTCACATAATATGT
>LQNS02276927.1:5390763-5401349 GCA_001587735.2 Parhyale hawaiensis | reverse complement strand
TGACCATTTTCGCCTAAATGATCCCCTTAAGAGTCTGACTTCCGATTGCATTACCTACTGTGGGTAAACTTTACACGAATTATTTATTATAAATAGCTCCACACACACCGTACTTCTATTTTCATTGTAAAGGAGCATCTTCCAATCATGGTATTGCTGAAACAGTTAAGTCTCCAATATTTTGCAATCTTTCCCTTCAATATACACATATTAGTCTGTGTAGTTTACAATGCAGTACCTGGCCATGCCCTTCAGGACGTCTGTCTTTCGTGCCCACTTTGGTTCCTTCCCAATCTGTTCCTCCTACAGATCTTTCTTCCCTCTGGTCTTCCTCTTCTTTCCCTACTTGCTGTTCCCATGCGCGTTGATCCTATGGGGAACACCCTCGTGCATGGGTTCCCCGTGTCTATTGTCATACTATATGTCCCTTCTTTCTTCCTCTATGACATCGCCTTTGTTGTGGAAACGGAGGCATAAACTTCTGAATATAATAATAATACCTGGCCATGCTGACGATGTTAGGAGGTCGCTGAGAGTCAGTCCGTAACTACAAGGAACCCTTCTGTCGTGGCCGCTTCAAAATTTTCCTGCAACAAAACACAGCTGGAAGGTCTCACTAAAATATGATCTGCCTGGCCTTAAACGCTACCCTTTATACGGAGATATGATTATTGACGTGAGAGAAATATAGATTTGCCTCCCACACTCTCTCACTCATTATCAGTGCTGATAGCATTGAGTTAAGTGTATCATAAGGAGCTGTAGTATCCCGTTTCTCAATATTATGGCAAATTAATATATATGTATTGATATATAGTGTTTTAAATTTGCCACTTTGAAATTTTTAATGTAGAATAAGAGCAAATTTTGAGTTGAAATTTTATAATGGTTGCTCAAGAAGTCCTTGGACTTTCTTGTTTAGCCTAAATGTAAAAGAAAAAAGAAACTGTTACGTAACTTTTTTAATCTGAAATAGCAATATATTCTAGAAATTAGTAATTCTCATTTAATTCTTTCAAGTTTATTTTTATAATTTAGATTGCCCTAAGAAAAGGGCGAGCATGAGCTTCTATTAAACCTCAAGCTGGTATGTCAATCAACTGTCTACCATGTGATGAGAATGCATAGTTATGAGCTCGCGCTTCTTCCTTCTTCCCATAACGATTTTGATGCTCTGAAAAATGTGCTGGGCGGGAATTGGCCAAAATACCACAAAAACTAGAATGCCTCGAGGCGTAAGACCATCACCCGCGGTGGGAGCCAATTTCATCACCGTAATTTTTTATGGCCAGCTAGTCCTAATTTTCTGACATGGGTCACATTAAAGACAGCCCAACAGACTCCCTGCAAAAAATCATTAACATAGCCCAACTCCTTCTACCTGTTTTTGGGAGGAGAACAAATTCCATTGCCTTCATTTTTTATGGCAAGCCATTTGCAGTTTTTTAGGCATGGGTCATTTCTAGGTCAACCCACCAGGCTCCCTGCAAAAAAATTATGAACATTGCTCAACTTCTTCGACCACTTATTGGGTGGACAGATATATATATGAATAAATTTATTTATATATATATATATATATACTTAAATCTTCAACGAAAACATCATCACCTCTCTCACCTTGTTGGCGGAAGATAAAAACTCCGTAGAAAGTATTCAGCGCAGACCTGACGAGGTTCATTTGGGCTGTGGGTTTGCATACTGAAAGCAATTATTTCGAGTTCCTTTACAAGATTACAATTGAACATTCACGTAAGGTATTGTTGTGTTATCTGTGGTTATGTGAACATAAGTTAATGTTTCTTGGTACGAGGACTTGCCACTCAATATGTAGAATCCATTTTGATTTGTAGCATAAAACTTGTAAAGTAACACAGTTAGTGTAGCTAAGGGATATTTTTCTTGCAAGCCTGCTCTGTTTGATGAAGGGCGTCCGTGCACCCTTCAAAATATGTGTACGTTCTTAACAATTTGCTGTCCTGCGAGCCGCCTTTGCGCTACAACTCAAGTTATGCTAGTTCTGAGAAACACGACTTTACTTCGAATGTCAAACGCCTAATGTCATGAGAGGGCTACTAGATATATATACACCAAAATATTTTTATTATCTCAAGTACAAAAGTTCATGGATCTTAGAAAATATAACTTATAGTCTTCCATGAGTACACATGTTCCACACTCTACAGTACATATGTGGTAGCCGACATGTTACTACACCATCTCCCTTTCCTGATGGGTGTGTGTCAGCTGTACAGGCGCACTGTCTTTAGGCAATATTGGTTGCGTTGGCCGCTCAGCTGACCTTGTTGTCGCGCTGAAAAACTATTGTCTTTGGCATATGACAATAAGAAACCTCAGTGGCCACATTCACCTTAGTTTTAGAGCTCAGACTTTCTACCATTCTTCTGTGCTCACTTTTCTTCCCTCTTTTCGATCCCATACTCATACTTCTGGTGTTTTGTTTTGCATTTCTCAAACGTTTTTCCCGCCTGGTAGTAACCAATAAGTGGTAATCCTGTATATGGAAATATCTTTTATGGATTTAAAATCTATATCAGCGTTCTCGATACCCTTCTCTCTTCCCTGTTGGAATCAATAATACGTGAATAGAGGCCTTAACCATTCACAGTGACATTTCAGCCTACAACAGCTTCTCCCAGCAAGTTAAGTCTCATCATTAGCTGGGTTTACGTTCAACATTATTGGTGTTTTTGAACAATGACGAAGAACAAGGGGCGAATAAAAAGTGTTGAGCCTCCGGACAATGGCATACAAACCATGCTCCTCGGTAAAAATGTTCTCATCTTGTATTTGGGAGATGCTACCTGACGAGATGAATACTAAATACAAGCGATGCTTCTACGGATCTTCATAGATGTACAGGGTGCGCCAGAAATATTATAAGAAGCTAATGACCAAATTTCTGCATTGCTCTGTCACTCTGTTGTTTTTCTCTTTGTCTCAGTGTTGATCCGAAAAGTTATCGACAGAGTTTCAGGAAATTTTCAAGGATTGTTAGAAATGTTAAAAGGCACAAATGCCCTAAATGCGGTGATGATCGGCTCGCCCGCTTGGGCACCTGATTGTATGTGTTGTCTTGATGTTTGTCAGCATATAACACAAGAAGTTACGGCAGGATATTAAGAAAATTACTAGAACTGTTATTAATGTTACGAGGCACAAATGACAAAATTATAATGATAATAAACGGGAAATCCTGGTTTCATGACAAATTTACAATTTGTCGTTAACGTTGCCTTGCTTGGCGGAGGTATGTGATCTCAGAGTGCTTTTCTAGTGTCCATATTGATTTACTGCTCCCTTTGTTCACTATCCGCTCGGTTAATTACACCTCGAACTTAAATATTTCAAGGATTCTGATACTCCACACCCTTCTGCCAAGTTTGATGTAGAGGGTAATAGCAGCATTCTGTACCCTGGCTACATTTCACGTTGTATTTCCCTCGAATTCTATACATTGATCTTTGTTTTCGTCCCAATGTTCGATTATTTTGGGAATATTATTCGTGATAATTGGTTGTAGGTTAATTAGGAATGCTGCTTCGAAGTACTAGAATTGGTCGGTCACATGCTATTGTTCATGGAATAGATGATAGACCTGGCACGTGTAATGTGCATACTTTTCTTTGCAAACTGAATACAACAAGAACAATGAAGCCTGCACTATCTTGGCAAATTTCTGTCGCTAGTTTTGACGGTTGGAACGATAATAAATAAGAACGCTCCCACTTGCCTTTATAATAGATCGAGATTAATGTGCATTAAATCTAGGAAAGTGTTTTTTGGCTGGTTTGGAGCTCACTCGCGTACTGTAAACGGCTTCTGTTACCTAAGTCACGCGGTCACGGATAATTTCCATGATATTTGGGATATAGAGAAGGTCAAGTGAGGGCTGCTTGCAGTTTGCGCAATGGTGATTAGAAAGTTTTTCAGAATTCTATAAGGAAGTCATACGCCTGCTCTTCCGGAGGTGGTGTTTTACTTTTCTCATTCGTTTTGTTCTAACTGCTAGCAGAAATCTATTGAGTGATTACGGGTAGTTTATAATCACATTTTTCGCACACAAAATCAGAGTAAGTCTGATATTTGTTCAAAAATATCGTGACTATTTTGAAGTCAGGACCGGGAAACATACTTTCACCTACAACTCATGGACTAGTTTTAAAACCATAACATTGTACGGAATTTGCAATGTTATAAGAAGTAATCCCTATATTTATGACATTTATGCCAGTCACTATTGTAATTTTAACGGACTTGTGAGGTGTGACAAGCATCTGACATAGCAAGGCCCTTCAATAACAGAGCTTTTTATGGGCCTTTGGTTCCAATGTAGCAATTAGAAACCCAGTAAATCTCTCTGGGACCAGCCACAACGCTCCTCCATGCTGCCGTTTAACTGCAGCGGCGCGCGCCTGTCCCGATTTTGTCTATTGGTCTGTGTGTCATTGCCTTTTGTTTTTTAATGGGTTTCAAGTGTTAATGAAACATAGGTGATGAAGTTTCTTAAATTCTGCCATATTTAAAGTAGCTCTCCTTAGGGAAAGTAACTTATTCCATTCATTTCAGTTTTACAGTAAGAACTATTGAAAGCACCAACACGCAGTATTGATTGAATTTGCCGTAAAATACTATTTAAATTATATCGCAATTGTATATATTATTCAATTTATATTGTTAACCGTTCCTTAGTATATTATGTAAAGAAATTTTTCAGAACAATAAGCAGATAGTTCTAGGAAATGCGCTTTCTTTAATTACGTCCCAAGATCGAAGACAGACTATTTTGTATACAGTGGAGATCGTGGCGGGCTAATATATGTTTAACAGAGATATTTAAGCACGTTTTCTGCGTCTGAACGATGGAAATGAATAGATATCGATAAGCTGCGCTGTAAGCAGTTACAGCTGCTTCGTAGGTCTTGTAGTAAAGTTGTGTGCTTCTCTTCCGTGAGCTACATGGTACTTAAGCATTGTAAATGAACTTACAAATTGTAACTATGATTAAAAATGGGTTGGATTTTACAGGCTTGTTTCAAACTAATGAATCTAGGATATTTCCTCTGCAATTGATGCAACTTTAGTGACACGCTACGCCACTTGTCTATGACATATAGAGTTTCCTATGCGTACCTAATAAGGAATTCATATTATATATTTATTTGCCATCTGGAAAATATTACCGCCGGGATGACACTGGTGTGGCGTCAGATGTCTAAGCTGCTGCACCGTGGCTTGCGTACGAACACTGTTCGTCTCACCGCCTTATAGCGGCACTGTGCAGCATTACCTGTGACATTTTGTTAGGTCTATCGAAAAAATCTCTACAGTGATATAAGTTACCTTTAATATCGCCAATAACAATGCGTAGTTCAGGTCTGTCACGAACCGAACATATGGCCAAGGATGATTGAGTATGGAAATCCAGTCCGTTGGAGGCTCTGATGGCACGCTCGCTCTTTCCGCTGTTAACGTCACTGGTTTATTATTGACGGCCGCAATTGCCCTGTGAGCCTCCTGTCTATGGCACCATAGCTCGGATAATTTGTAATCGACAGTAGCGGAGCAAATTTCTGGTCGCTAAAGGGGATTTGTTTGCAGCACATGCCAGTGCTTGTGGTTTGCCTCGTTGGGGAATGCGATCAAAACAACTTTTTCTTGACCCTGTGACCAGAGCTGATATGACTGTAGGCTTGACTGCGTGCGTGTCCCGCCTACCACTAGCGCACGCGGTGGTTTGCTGCTACAGTCATAATAATGAAGCAACCGTAACTGCAAGAATTGGGCGTTTTTTTTCTCTTTGTGTCGCCACGGTGGCCGCACGCTTACGTTCGCAGCTCTAACTCCTTGTATTGCTGGTTCGAAGCCAACCGAGGCACGCGAGCTCCTTGCTGATCTATTGTAGATGTTCTGGCTCGGTAGTGGCGGGCGCTCAATGAGCCGTGTTGGAACTTGCCTACCTCAGAGATGAAAGGAGTGGGGCGGTCGGGAGTTATTCGAACCTTCCGTCAAATTGGCACCATTGTTTTTGATGACCTGTGGTCGGCTGCAGCCGCACTAACTCCTCTGACCCAGTGGGCAAATATCCGCAGCCCAAATCACTGCGTGTGGGTTTCCTAGTTGATAGTGCGGTCAAAGTTGACTTACCTCTATCTTTACCTGTCTTCCATTGATGGAAAACGAGCTGTATGGGGCCGCTACTAGCAGCGCACTGGCAATTATACTGCTAATATCGGCTTTATGCTGTAGAAACTCGATAAAATAGTATAAATTTATTGGGGATAAAAAAGTTGCGGATCTATGAATATCAATGTATGTAAATTAAATTTTACAACTATTAGAACTCTATGCAGGTCGAACATTGTATGAAAATAATGACATGTACATGAAAAATTGTTCTTCAAGTGAACGCTAAACGCTTAAACATGTTCTGTTACAAAATATAATTAGAGAAACTCTGATCATTTTTCTTCTTTCGTTGCTACGTGAAGCTTCTGCTACAATTTTAAAGAGGGGCAATAGTTATTGTTCCAGTATTAGCTGTGAAAAAATCATGCCCGGTTCTACAGCATGAGTTAGTGGTTGGCTGGAGGAGGCGCGTAGGTGCAGTTGCCTCCCTGGAAGGTGGGCACGAAGAAGGAGACGTCGATACCATTGGCAGTAAACACGTCCAGCGCCGTGGCCTGTGTATTAGAGAAGTGATTATGACAATACAGTGTATGTTCACTGGACTGAGGTCCTGTCACATACATATGTGTAGAAATAAGTTTGGTATATGGAGTCGAAACCCTGCAGTCGGGATTGTCTTGTGCTGACAGCGAGACATATCCCGCATGGTAACCTCAGACAATAGAACATCTGACGTTGGTTACTGCTGTGGTGGTTGCAAGAGTAGCGGTATTGTCCCTCCACCCAAATTTAAGTACGATGCGTGCGTGAGAGTAAAAAATAATAATAACAACTAGAATTTTCGTATGTAAATAACCGCTCCTATAAGCAGAAGAACCGCTTCAGAAAATAAATCCATCAGTTATTAGCTTCGCGATATTTATGTTTTGACAACCTCTAATTCTTCCTGTTTGCTATTGGTTAGAATGGCAGTAATTGTCTCCAACCTAGTGATAGAAATTTCTGGGTTCTATCAAATTAACTGCATCAGCTAAGGTGCGCTGTGAACCATTCCGTTATTTTTCAGGCCTGCTATGAATGTGTGCAAAGTAATTATTGCTTGGAATGTTATTTGTAATTTTCTGACAACGTAGTCCCAGTGACGATCCATCCGCCCTTAGGTCTCCTAACGAAGTCAACAAATGAGCGGCTCTCTCAACTCACCAGCGCGCCTTCGTCCAGCATCTCGGTGCGGGACAGTACCCATGCGAACTGGTCACGCAAGTCGCCAATCTGCGTGGAAAAGATTTACTTTAATGATGCTTTTCAAGTTGTGTATTGTAAAATATTCGATCTGGTCGATTGCACTTACGCCTACTGGAAAGAAGCTGTTGACTCTACACCGGTCCACTGGTCATATACAGCATGGTTACTACCATAATGTTACTTCTACAGAAGCGTTTTTCTGTCACCTATTTAATGGTTGATCACAAATAGCTGAACAAATTGCTTATTTCGCAGCCTAATCGCAATTTTGATATAAGTCGAAAGTTTACAAACTGAAAATGTGGTCGTTCTTCTAGCTTTCAGAATTCCATGAATTGTATGAGTGATGTACGGCAGCTTGTGGAGGTTACCTGAGCACAGCTGTAGACGCAGCTGTAGGTTTCGTAGTCGGTGTCGAGCACGTTGTACAAGCCTGCGCTCTCGCCAGGGAAGGTGACAATGAGCTGACCAGGTACACCTGTGGCCGTACCCACACCTTCGATACTGTCCATGGAACCGTCAGGGTTCTGTGCTGTGTTCACTACTGAGATCTCGGTGTCGCCTGGGGAAAATAAAACAAGTTCAGTGTTTCGACTCCGCATCCTTGTCACTAAAGCTGTAGGAATACTTGAAGTGATCTTTAGTATTTAGTAGGGTTCGCACTGAAGACTTCCGCCGGCGTTGGCAGCATGAAGTCAACTTCACTAATCCGATTTTGTTGTTGTGACCGAGACAACAACTCCACGTATTTGAACGTAGAGCTATGATGCTAAAATATAATTCCTTGCGAACGAATTTAAACTTGCTTGGAATTAGGAGCACAGTCAAAGATATGAGAGAGGTCGAAATTTTACCGCTGGCACTTGCTATAGGGTAAACATTGCAGCGGCGACTGAGAGTCTCAACAAATTTGGACAGTTTAATTATATGCAAGCTGCAGCTGCGGCAACGTCGTCTGATTAGTTGAGTTGGTTGGCTCTATGATGATAGCGCCGACAAAAGTCAAGCGTGTGAAACTTAGATTTGATTACTCGAGTAATGGAGTTTATGCCTTAATATTGCTGTGGCTGGTCTAGGCTGTACCGAGCCCAGAGCAATTGTCCATCGAGGAGACTATTAGCCGCCTTTAGACATACGTATGTTGACGTACAGTATGCAAGCAATCAAACGTGCACGGCCGCTTTAAGTGAGGATAAGCATTTTTCAGTTACACCTATTTATTACCTACTATAGCGGGATCCGTGGAAATTCCACGGTTAGTTAATGTTTTCACCTACTTTCATTCGACTTAAAAGTAGTGCTCCTGTAATTTAACCTACCCTGTAATATAAAGTCCGTCTGACTAACCCCGTCTATCTTAACATACCTCGTCTAGCGGACTCTAGCCTCTTTCACATATGAATCTTGCATACAACGGTACTTCTTGCATTGTTTTCATATATTTATGCATGCCTTTCTCAGCTCTGTTTTCCGCTGCTTACCGGTAATTTAGCTGATCATAATCTTACGCGTTTCCATTTTTTTGTCAGCGTGTCTGATTTTTTTAAACACGACTACGGGACCCGTGGAGATTAATCAGTAGCCCACCATTTTCCTGCTCTCTCTCTGATGCGACAAGTTTACAGCAAACAGAGTCGGCCAATTTCTTTATTCAGAACAGCCTAACCTTCTGTTTTCAAGATATCACTGTGTTTCCTTCGACATTGCATATTCGCTTTAGAGCTGACGTGTCCAACACTGCCTGCTCTATTCTCCTGAAGCATATACTAACTATGTATCTGGCTGGCCTTATTAAGAACGTCGAGCACCACAAGCAAGGTCTACATAATATATTGTGAAGGAAATCAAAAGCGATAGATAGGATACGAGTGAAATAGTTATTATATCTTTTCTTTGGGATTACCTTAAGTTTTCTAGAGGCGCTAGAGAATACAGCTATTTTTGAACTTTGTTCCTGCGGAAATCAGAGCTTCTTGCAAATTGAAGTTCCTCTTACCCAAGGAGCTTCAATAGAGGGGTGGGACCCATGCCTTCTTAAGATCAGCTCACTAGAGATCCAACCAGATCCGGTGTGACTGTGACGCGTTCATGAATCACATGGTGGAAGTGACGTGGGAGCAAGGAGTTTTAAGGAGAAACAACAAAAGAAAAACTGATGAACTAGCTAATTTGTGAATGGTGCAAACGGCGACTGGCAGCAGCCACACTTGAAAGCCACAACCGACTCGTGAGCTTCACGGACGAGGCTCCTGGCTCCCTCCTTTCTATTAAACCTCCTTGCCCCTACCTTATACTAATGAGCGTAAGGTTCAGACACAGGGATGGACGTATGGAGTTAGGCTAGGTTAGGGGAAGCCTCTAGCACAATTATGATATAGATGATTTTTATGAAGACTCCAATTCTGATGTATTCTAGACATAAGTACTTGCACAACTCTATTTTTAATATATTTTGAAAACTAAGGGTCTACTTTAGGATAATTAATACACTAAGTTTGTATAACATACATATAATAGAATATTTAAACCGAACATCCAAATGTGGACTTATAACAAGAAAATTTAACATAAGGAAAAGTAATGTGGGGCAAAAGTATTTGACCAAAAAAAAAATTATGGCATTAGTACTTGGTGGCGTGACCTTTATTGGCAATAACAGCATGGAGACGATTGTTATAGCTGGAAATTAACTTTTCACATTCACTTGATGGTACTGTTTTCAATTCTTCCATGCAGATAACCTTTAATTCAGCAAGGCTTTTGGGACACCGTATGTGGACACCAGATTTAAAAATACGCCACAAATTTTCTATCGGTTTAAGGTTCGGTGATTGGCTAGGCCATGGAAGAACATTTATTTTTTTCTTCTGAAACCATTCTTTCGCTAAATTTGCAGTATGCTTGTGGTCGTTAGCTTGTTGGAAGCTCCACCTGCACCGTCCGTAGAATTTTTTGTCACTTGGAGGCATCTTCTTCTCTAATATTTCCCTGTACATGAAACTATTCATCTTGCCATCAATGATATGAAGATCCTCAACACCATGGGCAGTAAAGCAACCCCACATCATGATGCTGCCCCCTCCATGCTTCACGGTGGGGATGGTGTTCTTGGGGTCATAGGCAGTACCACGTTTCCTCCATACATGCCGAGCTTCTTTTCGGCCAAAAAGTTCTATTTTAGTTTCGTCAGC
>LQNS02276927.1:5319347-5332326 GCA_001587735.2 Parhyale hawaiensis | reverse complement strand
TATATTTTCAGATAATACCACAATGTTTTAAACACTGTTCAGCTCTTTGGCTTCAATCTGTCAAAGTTAATCAATTGACCATACTTGAGCTGACTTTGTATTATTTACTAAACCTTCCTTGTTGTAGAGCATTTGAAACTCGCTCTACCAATGTAAGGGCAAACCGCCCCTACAGTTGCGATCCAATAGCAGAATTTCAGCATCTTGACTCCACATACGTGAGGTGACATGAGGAACGTCACTTGGACTGCATCCGAACACTCACACTGTACACATGGTAGGCACAGAATATATCTCTTTAGAAGGATTTTGCAAGCGTGAACATTCTGCTTGTACGCTTGAAATTTCATTGCCAATTGGCGTCTTACGTAATGGTGACAGCTCCTGTTTCCCAGCTGATAATCAACTTTGATAAGCAAGATTTTTATCAAGAAATTGTGCATGAGTGGTGAAAAACACAGGAGCAGTGTTGCACTTTACGTACCCGAAAAAAATCGGAAAAAATAAATTTCATCTTGAACGCCAGTCAATTGGAGTTGCTTAAATTTAATAGTATCGAATATGGCTACTTGATAAAGGAAGGAGAGACAATCTACCGATTGTGTATAATTAAGTAGCTTATGGATAATTGGCTATACCTGTGAAGTTATATTCGAACGTAGCAAGTGCCCTCAGGGGGACCTCAAACTACACACTCATTTGAGTTTGATAATGCTGACGCACGCTGAACGGTTTTTCATTCTAATTATTTTCTACTAGGAAGTTATGGCTTTGCTCTCCAGATTAGCGTGGAAAATTGCATTACGGAGAAAGGTCAGAGTTTCTTATTGATGAAAATAATGGATGAACATCCAGGTTACATAGTTTATTAGGCTTTTCTCAGTAAGACGTCTTCTGGATTTCATAATTTTTTTGGCCAAGCTTTCAACAATCTTTGCGAAAGCCGGTTTCAAGGCAAGAAAATTTTTTCCCTAGAGTTCTAATATCTAACTAAAGTGTATCACATATACTCATTCGAATTTTGCTCAACATAATTAGAGAGATTGGTCGAAAATTTATCTCACAATAATAAATTTAAAAGTGGCCTGTAAATTTCGGAGATATGTTAGTACCTATTATAGCAGTTATGATTTAATGATGAAAAGCTTGATTCCAAAAACGCCTCTGTTTGCATTGTTACCATTGATCCTCAATAGTTTTCACTGGCTTTCTTTCACTGTTTTTCGCTAATAATTCTTAAACGAATTGTCGGATCACTATGGTATTACAACGCAAGGCATTTCACCCCCTACCTAATGTATGACCCACCTAGCATATTGCTATGCGTGTTAGAGGAGTTTAGTCGTGTATATTAAGCCTACGTTAAGCTGAAGCCAGGAAGTCGCTTCTACACATTCGGACGACGCCCAACTTGGGGCGTGTTGCAAGCAGGCCTTCGATGTCACCTGTGCTACACCGGCCTCCAATGCGACACAGGTTGGGTAACACCGGGTGATACCAACGACATCCTTCCTAAATTTTAGGGTTATGAGCTGGGTAACACTGCCTTTGTTTACAAACATTGACACTGATACCTAACAATTGGTATTTAAAAATGTATGACTGCCATATATTGCTTGAATTCCTGCATTTGAAGCACTTTTGCGTATTTTTCAACGTTTTACCCTAAAATACAGCCACAATAAGGCTCCGCCAGAAACGTTTAGGTACGAGTGTTCAGCAAATTCCGCAACACTTCTTGGGGAGCCTGAGATCGCACGTCGCATTGACCGCTACACAAGGAGACACTGGGTAACACTGTGAGGGTAACACCGGCGTCTGATTGCAACACAAGTTGGGCGTCGCCCGAATGTGTAGAAGCGACTTCCTGGCTTCAGGTTAATATAGGCTTAATATACAGGAGTAAACTCCTCCGTAAACTCGTATAGCTAGATGTTATGTGGGCCATAAATTAGGTATGGGTGTAAAAGGCTTTGTGTTGAAATTCCATAGTGATCCAACAATTCGTATAAAAATTATTAGCGAAAAACAGTGTAACACGGCCAGTGAAAAGTATAGTAGTATCTTGAAATTTTCCCTATTAACTGAATGGCCAGTGTCACGTACGTCATGATAAACCAATGAGTTAATTTATTATATTTAAGCATTAGCTTGATGTTCATTGATTCTTGTTCCAACCTTTCGACCAGTTTCTCCAATATTTACTTAATCAGAATTTTGACATCAAATTTGCGTACTACTTTACTCAGATCCGCAGGTTACTTTTGATCCTCTTGCTCACATAGTTTTTTACAAATGGTATTTTGTTATTTCTTAGCTACTTGGACGTTGTAAGGCTTCAAGACTCTATTATACGTTCCGAAGCACCTCTGATATGTACGGTGCGCTGATGTAATGGGTGTTTTACTCAGATTCGTATTGGCTTTTTATTGTTGAACAAAGTTCGAATGACTATCTGTGATACACTGCAGCTAGATATAACAACTCTCGGGAATAAGTTTCTTGCCTTGAAAATGACTTTCGCAAAGTTTGTCGAAAGCTTGGCCAAAAAAGTTATAAAATTCAGAAGACGTCTTACTGAGAAAAACCTCATAAAGGTCAGATTTGTATGAAAGAAAGGCGTGTCTGACTCTAACAACGATAACTGTTGAGGTTGGGCTGACCTCTTTTAGGGCTGTTCCTCATGTGGAAGTCCTTCTCTATGAAAGATTTATTGTACACAACCCACAACGAGGTGGGGCTGTGTCCCGATTTAAGGGTTGTATCCACTTTCTTTTTGAGCTCTGATGTGTGTGCCTCAGCATCCATGGGTGCGATCTTGCTGCTCTTGTTAAAAGATTTTATTTAAATCTCCTGACTCAACACCTGTGTTATTACCTCCGCCAAGGAAGTTATGTTCTTGTCGTGTTTGTCTGTCTGTTCATCTGTCTGTCTGCTTGTTTGTCTGTGGGTTTGTCACTAAGATAACTCAAAAAAATGTGAACGAATCTTTACAAATTTGCAAGGATTGTTTGGCGTGTTAACAATAACAGATGATTAACTTTTGGTAGAATGCCGTTCATCTGCTTGTTTGTTTGTCTGTCTATTTTGTCTTTGTGTCATAACACAAAAAATCATGCATGGATTTTCATGACATTTACTTGAGTTATTAGGTTTACTACAAACAGCAATTGACATATGTTTACGATGATCTGTTGTTTTTTCTTTTATTTGTCGCTGTGTTCGATTTTATGCTTGCCAGCACAATAACTCAAAAAGTTTTCAATTGATCTTTATGCAATTTAGAGTTGTTACCAATGTTAAAAGACATAGATGATTAAATTTTGGTGCAGATCGGTTGGTCCGTTTGGGTGTTTGACTTATGTTTGTCGAAATGTTTGTTAGCAGCGTAACTCAAAAAGTTGTGTGAACAGATCTTCAAAAAATTGCAAAACCTCTTAATACATATTACCCACAGTCATAAATGATTAACTTCTGGTGTTGATACGAAGAAAATCATGGTTTCAGAGCATATTTGAACTTTTCGTTACAGTTACCTTGCTTGGCGGAAATATGGGCTTCCATGGTGCTCTGGTTATACTTGAAAACACCCTGAAACGCGTAATGATGCGTCAGACTCGCATCCTTCAAGGTTTGGAACTTGCACAATTTAAAAATCAGTTGAGCCATCTATAGTAAACCAAGAATCTTAGGCAACGATCATCCCCATATCCGGTCAGACCAGCGTCCTCGTAGTGGAATTTAACAACAGAAGCACTGACGTTCCACTTCCAAGACTCACATCCCCGGCATAGAAAAACAGACATTGAATGTAAGAAGCGCAGATGACGCAGTCCCAAGCATCTCAAGACCCACAGCACTGACAATAGGTGGATCGGATACCTTCATTAAGGCCGCAAGCACGGCTCCCTGTGTACTCTGCTTCAACGAGAATACACAAGAGTAGATACGGCCTGAGTAGCTCCCCCTTTTTAGCAGCCCCATGCCACACTGACCCCACGTCTTAATTTGCAGATTGGCTAAGAACCTGGCCGTCGCAATTTTACCTGGGCCCCAAGTGGCCACCAAATGCCCCCAATGGGACTCTTGTTAAAGTAGAAGTCGTCGTTTGGAAACCGCTTGGGGTCAGGGGAACATCACTACATTTTGTTACGTATGAGTCATATTGGCACAATGTGACATGCATTGAGTACCGAAGTAGGTACAATGCTGGACGTGACAGCGTAGCTGGCTGGCTTATGCCTTGCAACCGCCGCATTATTGCTTGAAAACGGCGGGCGCTCCTGGTATAGTCAGCGGGATGCTGCCCATCATTCCTCCATGCTGCACTCATCCCTCCGTGTGGCACATCATCCCTCCGTGCTGCACATCCTCCCTCCGTGCTGCACATCATCCCTCCGTGCTGCACACCATCATTCCGGGCTGTACATCAACCCTCTGTGCTGCACGCCATCATTCCAGGCTGTACATCGTCCTTCCGGGCTGCAGATCATTCCTTCCATGCTGCACATCATCCAACACATTCCCAATGCGTTTCACCTCATCCCTCTATGCTGCATGCATACCATCACTTAGTGCTGCACATCATCCCTCCGCACTACACACCATCCCTCCGTGCTGCACATCATCCCTACCCGTTGCACACCTCCCCTGTATGCTGCACATTATTCCTCCATGCAGTTGTAGAGTGCTAACATGTCAACCTTGCGTACACTTGTACGGAAGATCGAGCTTCGCTGCCAGGCCGGTAGATTCTTGCGGTGCACGGCTAATTAACGCGGTATTTCCGTTATTCAGACGCTACTGCCGGGAAACTGACCCTAACTGGAAATGAGGTTTGTCAGGAGGGATTAGGAAATCGCAGTTGTTGCATAAGCCTTCCGTCTCTGAAGCCATAGCTCTAGGAATCTGTGGTCGACTGCAGCCGTCCACTAATAGGGGCCAGCGGACATGTGTCTACAGCAAGAGCTAGTGCATGCACCTACATTTCCCACTTACTGTGAGCAGTGAAGTTGACTGCACTTTCACATAACATCCCTCCATGCTGAGCATGATCCCTCCGTGCTGTACCACATTCCTTCATGTTGTGCACATCATGCCTCCATACCCCTTAGCAGATCATCCCTCTCTGCCGTAGATCATGGCTGCCCCGTAGCACCTGTTCATAAAAGATGCGGACGTGCACAAGTCATTTAGAAGTTGTAATCTGGCGCAAAGTTTGGCGAGGCGTTCGCCAAAGTTTTGGCACAAGAGGAGCAGTTTGCCTTCTAAAAATTGTTCTTTTTAAAAGAGCCTCCGGTATTGGGATCTCTCTTAGAAGTTTTGCCGAGGCTGAAGTGCTACGGAAGAGAGCGCTGCCTGTGATTGATGGATTTCTATCAGCAAAAGGAATTGGATCGTCAAACAAGCGCCCTTGAAATGTGAGCTACGCGTCTTGTCATTGGCTCGCCCTCTGAGAAGAAAGCCAATTTTGCTAAAGCGAACAGTGTCAGTTGTGTGTACGGCAGGCGTTTGTATCTGTTTCTCTGCTTTGAAACTGGAGGCAGCCAATGTGTATTGTCAAATGTTAAAATTCCTGCCTCAGTTGGTTCTAGATTGTTCTTCAGACCTTTCGTTGTTTTCGACACCGAGAAATAACTACAGAAGCTTTTGATTTCT
Source organism: Parhyale hawaiensis (assembly GCA_001587735.2). Taxonomy (NCBI): domain Eukaryota; kingdom Metazoa; phylum Arthropoda; class Malacostraca; order Amphipoda; family Hyalidae; genus Parhyale; species Parhyale hawaiensis. The sequence continues at coordinate 5,326,668 of LQNS02276927.1, read as the reverse complement.
ACATGAGATATCCCTATCTGCCAATTTGCCTGAACCAATAATTTTTTAGTTATTATCGCCCGCGAACGAAGCGAGAGAGAGGTGATAATGTTTGTATATATTTGTATATATTTGTGTAAATATATATATTTGCAAACACTAAATATAAAGTAGACTGTTTATAAAATCTAACGTTTCGAGATAGTGTGTCCCATCTTCAGAAAAAAAAAAAAAATTTCAAGCTATACCTATGAGGTAAAAAGGGTTTCTTTCTTACTAAAGTTAAGGGAGTATGTGTGTTGCCAGGGGGGAGTCTAATAAACGAATGAAACCAAAGTAGGTGGAAGGCCTGGATGTCAGCTCCTGTACAGTCAGCGAATGTGAGCTAAGTGGGTACCGTGTGCAGCGGTACAGCCGAGGTTATAAAGTTAAGGTTGGGTCTCATTCTGTGTATGTAGAGGGATTCTAACGTTGTGAGTTCGATTGGATTAGAGTAGTCTATGATGGAAAAGTCATTCTCATTCTTGCTGATGGGATGATTGTTTTGCTCAGCAAGTAGGCGGGGGACTGAATGTGAGGGTTTTGCAAGTGGTTGGCAAACCGGTTCGGCTAGACACACCTAAATGTTAGCAAATACGGGCTTTGAAATGTTGTCCATTGCTGCCGATGTAAGAGGTGCTGCAAGCCCCCTATAGTAAACGTGTTTTTGTATGAAAATTTGATGTTGATATGTGGGTAAACTTCAGAGAGGAACGTCTTCAAAGTGTTTACTGCAGTAACAGAGGCTTTGCTGTAGTATGAAAGTGAGTGAAAGAAGTCTAGTTTACAGACAGGGGGTTTGCTGATGCCGGGGTCGGTCAACTTGTCTAGAAGAGTTTGCAGTAGTGGTCCAGAGAATGGTGCGGGTAACCGTTATTTTCAAAGAATGGTAGGAGAAAGTCAACTTCGTTTGAAAATGCAAGGTAGGAGGAGACAAATAGTACGCTCGAACTAGTAAAGTTTTTATGGATCTCCTGTACAACTGTCACCCAAAAATCCCATCTGTACAATTGTCACCGCTGTGTATCCACTTGTATAATTGGCACCCAAATATTTTAGGTTAGGTGAGGTTAGGTTGGATTAGGTTAGATAAGGTTAGTAAGGTAATGTTAGGTTAGGTGATGTTAGGTTAAGCAATGTTAGGTTAGGCAATGTTAGGTAAGGTTATGGTTAGGTTACGTGAGGCTAGGTTATGTCTTGGTAGGGTAGGTTAGGAGGTTACGTAAGGTATGCTGGGTTAGGTAAAATAATATTAAGTTAGGTAAAATAATGTTAGGTTGGGTAAAATAATGTTAGGTTCGCTAAACTAATGTTATGTTAGGTAAAATAATGTTAGGTAAGGTAAGGCTGGGTTAGGTTACTTTAGTTTAAGTTTAAGTTCCAGCAGAAGCAATCGTCATCAACCAGGAAAATCCATTTGTATACGTCAAATATGACAAAGGTTTTAATGTTCTGAAGTTGTATTAGGAGCGCCCTCAGTAGACCGAGCCTGTATGTTAGGGCTCGCACGTGCGGGCTGGTGCTGGTCGTTTTAGGATGCAAGTACCTTCACTCGGTCTCTAGTACAAATTAATGCAATGCGCTTGTCCGTACATAAACGTGTATTTGGTGCAATAGTATTACAATTATGAACCTTAGAATCTAGGAAACCGGCAAATTAACTGTTTTTCGTGCAATAATATCACTAAATGAGCAATAGCGTTACAAATTGAAATCTTACAATTTAGGAAACTTGAATATTACCTGTATTTTGTGCAATATTTTTACCTTTTAGGAACCAAGCCATTTATACGCAATAGACTTGATATTCTTTTGCATTTTGCATATGACTGTTTTCTGAATTTTAAACCTGATGATGGGAAGTGTTTTAGGCCGAAACGTTGTGCCCATTTTTAATATAGTGACCTTTGCCATAAAAAAACTTTTATTCTCGCATGATTTTAAGAAAATTGACCAGTGAGTCTCTGAATAACTTCATTAAGTTGGAGAAAGTTTCTAAACTCAACTGTGAACTAAATGCTGTAATACAATTTGTATTATTATTAATAATTATTATTATTACTATGCTGAGTAGTTTAAGCCTCCGTCCCCACAACAACGGCGATCTAACAGAGGAAGAAACAAGGGACATACAGTATGACGATAGAAATATGGGAAACTCATGCACGAAGGTATTCCCGCACAGGATGAACGCGCATGGAAACAGCAAGTCACGAGAGAAGAGGAAGATCAGAATAAAGCATGAGCAAGTAGGAATATGAAAAATGGAAGAAAGCAAAGTGGGCACGAAAGATAGACGTCCCGAAAGCCTAGCTAACGGCTAAGGTAACCTACAGGGTCCCCTTGGAGGTGATGCGCCCCATAACATAGTACGGTGTCGTGTTGATGTTGCTTTTTGGAAGATCTAATGAAGAGTTATTTGATTGACGACCCAGTGTTAGTTGTTCATCTTTTGTATTTTTGGAATCCAAGAGATAGTTGTAGACACACAGATGACTCGGTTACAATTCAATTACAGGGTGATGAATGGTCATGGCAAATGAGGCCATGACGTCGCTAACGCCCTCTATAAGGTGTATAAAAATAGAGGCCAGCGGAACAATCCAGCTAACAATTTGCCTTGATTTTACGTCGATAGCACGTCGTGTTTTGGTGGCTCAACGTGCTAAGAACGTCGATCTGTGGACTCCAGATAACGTTGTGACAGTTGTGCACAGAAGCAAAGAATGCAACGGGAGGACTCAATAGGACTAAAATGAAACTTAGCTGTGACCGCACGTAGCATATTTACATCACATCGACGAGTCGAAGTATTTGAGTGTAGGACCTCAGGCCTTTGTATGTTGTTTTCCTGAACATATCACCGTATTTTTCCGATTTATTTCACTCAATCTCCCGCTCATGACTGGCCAGCTACTTGAGCTGCAAAATACGGAAAAATGTCAAGTACAGAAAGCTCAAGCAATAGGCTAACTGTTACTGTGGTTTCTCACGCGTAGAGAATTGGCTATAATGGTGCTTATAGATGTTGGCAAGGAATAAATATGTTCTGTGAAGAGCACTGTGAACTGAATAAGAAGTGTAATAAAGGCTTCAAACAATAAAAATAAGTTAATCAGGTCGCCGAAAGGGAACAAATTTTGCGCTAGTGCTGTGAAAGTTTCCACCAACATGCACTGCAATTTCTGTAGATAATTGCCAAATCAATATGTATTATCTTAATTTATGTACACGCTAGAGATGAATTTCTCAATTTAAGACGATTTTTCGGGTTAAATTAGTTAAAATACTCCTAGGCTGCTCAGCCATAGATTCGTCGATGATGACGTCACTTTTTGGTGCTAATTTCTCTTGAGTCCTCACGTTACACTCTTTGTTTCCTGGTTGTGCAGGTGATCCGTTTTATTGCATTAATTTTGAATTGATCGTAGCAGTGACTGAAAAAACTTGTCTCGAGGCCTGAGAATGTGGGTTTCCTGTAAACTCCAGTGGTCAGTGTTGAGTCTTGGTTAGTTACTAAAACATCTCTAAAAGCTAAAAATTCATTTGATTGATTTTCTGAAATGAATTTGATATGTGGATGTTTACTATTGAAATATTGTAGAAAATGGATCAGAATCAGGTTGATTATTGAATATGAGGAAAGTGCCATCTACATAACTATCATAGTGAATCGGTTTGAAGTCATATGGGCAGTCGTTAAGCCAAAGAAAGAGTTTCATGATGGAATAGAAAGATATTCGACAGCGAGGGTCTAAGCGAGGAGCCCATGGAAACTCCATCTATTTGCTTGTACAGTCTATTGTTAAACATGAAGAATGAATCTTTAATGGCAAGGCTAAGGAAAGTTCTGAAGGTTGGTTTTTCCAGGTTGTGGAATAGGCCCGTGTCATTGAAGACTTTAGTTACAGATGATATTGATGGTTTCATCTACAGGGATGTTCGTGAAGAGAGAAGTGATGTCAAAGCTGGCTTAGTACGCATTGGGAGGCAATTGGAGATTTTTTTTTTTATTAGGTCTCAAAAGTTATATGAATTGCGCAATGTATACTGATTGGTCGTTAAAGATTCAAGTAGTGGAATGAGGAACTTTGCAATAGGGTAGAACGGAGTTTTATATGCAGCTAGAATTGGTCGTAAGGGGGTATCGGCTTTGTGTACCTTTGGAAGCCCGTACATGACTCAAGGGGAGGGGCCTGAATTGTAAAGTGAACGGTAGATTGAATCGGTAATGATGCCTTGGTCTAACAATTTTTCCAAAAATCTACTAATTTTGTCTATGAATTTAAGCGCAAGCTGGATGGGCTCGGCATGCGAGTCGTAAACTGTGAACTTTGTTGTATGAGCAAGAATTGCATTCATTTTTTGATGGTACTGAATTTTATCTAGAATGGCAACACCTCTCGCTTCGTCGGGTAATTAGATAATAAAGACATATCGGACCTAAAAAAAATAAAAAAAAACACCTTATGTTTGCTGTACGCGGTGTAAATGCAATTACGAGTTTCTTTTATTTTATTTCTTACTTCGGCAAATGTGAAATTGGGGTGTAGTAGTTGCAATTTCAGTCTGTTGGCTAATCCCTCAAATCCTATGAAATGTTTGTAATATTCCGTTTTGAATATGGGTAGGCAAAATTCTAAGCCAACGGACAATAGAAATTTAAGCCGTGGTTGTAGGGTTGCATTTGAGTAGTTGAAAATTACATTGTCTGGCTGACAATCAGTTTGATTTTTAAGCGGTGCACGGAACAGACATAACAAGTTTTGCTTCGAAGCAGACAATGGGGCATCTGATCTGAAACGGTTCATGCGTGTATGCATGTTTCCTGGATAGAAAGACAGCATGTGACAGGGTGAGGCAAATCACTGGATGCTTTTTAAAATCTACTAGAAGGCCCGTGCTCAGTTGGGTCATCATCACGATTGTCATTTCTTTCGCAAAAACCAGGTGTCATTCAGCTGGTCATAGAACAGACGCTTTTTGGCCGTCTACTCCTGCCCTTACTCCTAACCATCACCTGCTTCTTTTCTTTTTAAGGAGATCAACCCAGATTTCAGCACACTTTTTTATTTGTTTACTGATTATTCTGAAATTTGCACAGTATATGTAATTTTGAAAAAGAATATATATATATATAAATATATATATATATATATATATAATATATATATAAATATATATATATAAATATATATATAAATGGGTCTGGGTCATTATCCCGACAGTCATAATCCTGACACCCAGAATCCCGACGGCCACAATCCCGAAAGCCAGAATCCCGACAGCCAATTTTTGACTGTTGAGGCAACGATTTTTGGCGCTGGACCCGTTTCACGACTTCTGTAATATGTCGTTTAAAGCCAGTGTCTGCGTAGGTAGCTACTAATAGTTATGTGCACATTGTAGTTACAACAGTTTAACGACATTACCATTTAACTTACATATCAGACTAAATACACATAGAAATGGATGAAATTTGTAATGTGATTCATTCTCAAAGAGAAACTGAGAAGATAATCGTACGGGGATACCTCTTGGTTCCAGAGAAAAATTCGAAGTTGAAGAAATAAAACAATGAAAGTTCCTGTTTTTTATTCGCAAGTTGTGGGCAATTCCTGGGAGTTAATCTCTAAGTTAATTTCGATGCTCACGTTCCTGAATCACCTCGGTGATCTGTTCTTCGAAAGTAAGGTATTATTTGCTCTTGGGTTTACAGTAGTTTCTGATTCTCCTCGAAGTACGTATTCTATTTGCTTGTTGACTTGTTGCTTTTCCTTTTGCAATTTTTCAATTAAGTTATGAATACCAATATGATTTTTTCCAATGATGATTTCTCATCTTCTGTGCCAAGCCTCGACTGCATTTTACCTGAGTGGGAATCTTGATCGGATGCTATCATGCATTTGACTTCCGAAATGCACAGTACCAGTAATGTGTATCTTTTCTATCTTTCATCACCTGTGAGACTGACCTTGTTTAGATTTGACACTTGTTCTACATCAGATGTTTTATATTGCCTTCATGGAATTGTCCACAAATGGTATTTTGACCTTTTTAGATTTTGAAACCTGTTCTTTACAGGCACTTCCATCTTTAGTATATATTATTAAATATTACTTTATTTTGACACCTGTGTGACACACCTGTTCTCTGCCATGAAGTTTTGACCTTAGTTCATTATCATATCATATTCTGGCTGTCGGGATTCTGGCCGTCGGGATTCTCGCTGTCGGGATTCTGGTTGTCGGGATTTTGGCTGTCGGGATTCTGTCCAGGTCCCATATAGATGTATTTATTTTTTTGGTTTTTTAAAAATTTCAAAAGAATAGATGTCAATGAGTTTTCATGCTAGGAGAAAACAATGATAGTTTTGGAATCCTTAAAACATTCCTAACAAAACTACACGGACGGATTTTTCTTTTTCTATTTCATTTTCTTTTGATATGCTATTTTTGATCGTTGACTGATATATAGTTAAAAATCAAAATTTTCGAGTTTGAGCTGTGATAAAAATATATATGAGGACAAAAATGGAAAATCCGGCTGTGTACTTTTGTTAGGAATGTTTCAAGGATTCCAAATCTGTTTCTGTTTTTGTCCTAGTATGAAAACTCATTGACTTGTATTCTTTTATAGGTAGAATAACTACAATTTACAGGAGAGGCAACAAACCTAAATTATCATGGTGAAATGTCATATAGGCGTAATGCACTTTTTTGCACAATGAATGAGATTTGAATGCTGTATTCTTGTTGTATTAGCATCTACAAAAAATATGCATGCATCTTTTCATGATTTTTGGCCCTCACCCTTCTTTGGGGTCCTGTATTATATAGGTATGTATATACGTTCGGTTAAAAATAATGCCATAACGTAGGTTAACGATAGCTTTATTTATTTTCTCAAGCTTTCGTAGCTTTAAAACAAGGTTGTTATCTGCAGTCAAGTGCAACAGTTGGCCGGTGCTGAGGTCGTCGTACGGTTGCTGCTGTGTNTCGGTTAAAAATAATGCCATAACGTAGGTTAACGATAGCTTTATTTATTTTCTCAAGCTTTCGTAGCTTTAAAACAAGGTTGTTATCTGCAGTCAAGTGCAACAGTTGGCCGGTGCTGAGGTCGTCGTACGGTTGCTGCTGTGTAGGCACCAGAAGACACTACGCCTACACAGCAGCAACCGTACGACGACCTCAGCACCGGCCAACTGTTGCACTTGACTGCAGATAACAACCTTGTTTTAAAGCTACGAAAGCTTGAGAAAATAAATAAAGCTATCGTTAACCTACGTTATGGCATTATTTTT
>LQNS02276927.1:5271766-5282296 GCA_001587735.2 Parhyale hawaiensis | reverse complement strand
CGGCTTCCAATATTTGACAGGAGCGAGGCCTGGTAAGCGGCGCGTGTGTGCCGCCGAGTTTGCCAGAAAGAAGACGTGTACACACGACCACACCTCCTGTCAACAGAACCCGACACCGCTACAGGGACAGTACGTTTGGGACCGGACCCTTGTGTCAGCAGGGACCGTCGGGTCCCATGTGCTATCTCTCTCAGATATTATGATGCTGAGGTGTGGCGCAGTCACAACCCCAGGGGTTAATCCGAGGTCACGGCATGCAGTTACATGCTCAACTTATGTATGAGCGGACTTTCATCTTGAGCACTTTCCATGCATCCATAACTTTTTAAGTTTTGGTCTGAAAAAGATCAATCAAACACACAAAAGGAATAAACGATCATTACCAAAATTTGTTCATTTGTACTTTTAACATTCATAACAGTTCCAACAAAAAAAATTTCATGAATATCTGTATATAACTTTTTGGGTTATGGTCTAACAAACATTTTGACAATTATCAGTCAAACGAACAAACCGATCATTACCAAAATTTGGTCCTTTGTGTCTTTTAAGATTTCTAACAATTCGTTCATAACTTTTTAGGTTATGTTGCTGATAAACAAAATATCAAACATAGAGACACACAAACAGACCAACGGATCATCAGGTCATTTGGTCTTCGTAACATTCCTAACAATTCGTGCAATTTTCATGTCCAAAACTTTTTGGGTTATATTACCAAGAAAATCGAGGCAGACAAACAAACGAACTGTTGTACGGATCTTCACGAAAAGGTAATGATTTGTTCCTCTAGACATGCCTAACAATCCTTGTAAATTTCGTACAGATCCGTCCATAACTTACGAGTTATCTTGTTGAGAGACAAACAAACAAATTTGACAAAAACATAACTTCTTTGTCGGAAATAATGAGCGAGGAAATTGGAAGTATTACTGCAAGTTTTCCTAGGATGGACCTCACAAGACAGCTAGATATAGGAGGTATACGTGCTCCAGTCCGGTATCATGGATACCGTGCGAGGAGAGCTCGAGAGCACTCGCCCGCTGCAAGGGCCCACAAGCAAGCATACAATAAGTCGCCACACGCAAGCTCTGCCTGCGACCAGACGCTGCTAAAGTTCGCTGATCTGCCAAATCAATTGGCGCTGTCAGCCGCACGCGGCTATAGCTTGGCACCCTGTATTGGCACTGCAGCGCTGCCGGGGGGAAGTTTGTGTTTAGTTTTGGAGAGACTATCGCAACGACCAGCCTATTGTGTTATTTGGGTCGGCTCATTGCACAGGTTCTGTATGCCTTGCATATCTGCCGATAGACGTACGGTGCATTGTAGCAAGTGTTAGCATTTAATTCAAATCGAAAACATATCTAAATGTAGTGGCGGAATGTAAGGTGTTACGTTTGCATGATATAGCTTCCGAGTTCGCCACGCCAAGCAGGTGAATACTTGCTATACTTTGCTCCCGGTGTTAGCAATTCTGGCGTTCTCATTTCATTGCGGGGATATTGTCCCTAACCAGAAAAGGGGAATATCGGGAAGGATGCAATTGTAACAAGCGCCTTCCGTCTCTGCCGGCACTGCTCTGATCACTGTGGTCGATTGCAGCCGTACATTCCTCTGGGGTCTAGCGGGCATCTATCTGCAGCACAATCCCGCGCATTGAGATCAAGTTAACTTTACATTTACGTGCTGGTGAGATAAAAATTATTGTTGCCTTGGTGGTATCATATTGTGCCTGGATTCACTTCTCTACTACATGACAAGTTATAATATAATGCTTGCATTACATACCTATCACCTAACTCATCAGTTCTTTCAAGTGTATCATATTCTCTATACATAGGTAGGTGTATCAAAGTCACACCAGTTTGCCTGCTGCATGTGTCATTCTTATTTCCGCGACAACCTCACTGTGTTTATGAAATCTTGACGTAGCTGCCTTAATGGAATAACTTTTCCATTTAAGAAAGCATCAGTGGCTACTTCGGCTTCAGAAATATGGAAATTTTCCAAGTCAGGTCCCCACTCCTCTTGACATTTCAATACTCTGAGATATCAGCTGCTGAAGCCACTCGATTTTTAATTATGAAAGCAAGGGGCTGGAGTGAGAGTAAATATACCGTAGGAGGTAACTCCCCTCGTGCAGTCAATATCTGCATTAGATGAGCGAAGGCTACATAATTGGCTGCCTGGCAGCAGGCTAGCAAGTTATCGGGGAGCCTGGCACCCCTGCAAGCGCTACGATACTGCATTGCCAGAGGCTGCTCATATCAGTATAATTCTGTTATTATTTTGCTAGTGGCGCACGCTGATAACAAGTGACAGAAACAGGAAATATTGACTTCGACGATGACTCTGTTTCCATTTCTCTTTTCCAAAGCTCTGTTCTTAGGAATATCCTCCTTCTTTTTCTTTCTTATTTTTCTATTCAATTGAACATGGTGAGTTCGGAGAAACACTGTGTATTTACTGTGAGAGGCAGTGTAACCTAGCTTGAATTCTACTATGTAGAGCTACTTCAGATGCCTTCAGGAGCTTAAATTTTACAAATTTTGCAGGCAGGACATCGGCCCCATTGCCGTTCAGCTGATGAATTTGTTCTGGCTAATTGTTCAGATGGGAACCGAGAGACAAAAACAACCAACAAACTGTATTACTACCTCCACCAAGGAAGTTATATTTTTGTCGTGTTTGTCTGTCTCTCTCTGTCTGTTTATGTGTTTGTCCGTCCCAAGATTACTCAAAAAGTTATGAACGAACCCTTGCGAAATTTACAGGAATTGTAAGGCCTGTTAACAGTAACAGATAATTATACTTTTTGATAATTTTTTTTTTTTGTAGAAATCCGTTCATCTATTTGTTTGTCTGCCTATTTTTTCTAAGTGTCATAACTCAAAAAGTTATGGACAGATTTTCATGAAATTTACATAGTAGAGGGGTATATTACGAAGAGTAAATGACATAAATTTTTGTGATGATCTGTTAGTTCGTTCGTGTGTTTGTCGCTGTGTTTGAGTTTATGCTTGTTAGCAGAATAATTCAAAAAGTTATAGATGGATCTTTATGAAATTTACAGGACTTGTTAGCAATGCTAAAAGACATAAATGCTTGTGAAACTTTGGTTATAATCGGTTGGTCCGTTTGTGTGTCTGACTTATGTTTGTCATAATGTTTGTTAGCAACGTAACTCAAGAATTTATGAACGGATATTCACAAAAATTACAGAAATTGTTAATATCATTAAAAGGTGTTGATGTAGAGAATATCATCTTTAAGAAGCAATTTGAATTGTTCGTTACCGTTGCCTTGCTTGGCTCTCAGAGTGCTAGCTAGATACATATATACACGTATGTGGTGGGATCAGTCCGGTGACGGAGTGCAGAACTGGCATTACTCTGTCAGTCAGGTGACGGAGTGCGGCATCACTATTGAAATTGTTGAGTATTTCCGAATATTAATTTTAATAATGCCAATGAAAATGTTTGATGATGCACTGTAAAGTAAATGAAATACTCACGAACAGCAATTCGTTTTTGTCTAAATTGTAGCATTGTCTAAAGAAATGTGAGAAAATTGAGAAATCGATCAGACCTTTCCATCAATTTGCAGCCATTACAGATGTTCTGTGTCTCAGTGTGTGACGAGTGGCCCCTGTATGACGCAAACTTTATTTTCTGGCTCAGCAGGCAACACAGACGCGCTGTAGAAGTGCGAGCTCGTTAGAAGAATCATCTTGCGCGCTATTTGGTCGAAACGAGCGTGGCGTTTCGTACTATTACTATCCCTCACCCGCGATATCGACAGAGAGTAATACAATCTCAAAAGATTCCCCGAGGCTTTCATGAGCGCAGAACAAACGAAATATTGCGCTGCGATGCCTGCAGGTCGCACCGTTCCTGTTACAAATGAACACGTAAGAATTTCAATATAAAAAGCCGGTAATTGACTGCCAGGGAAGAGATCGATGGTGAACCGCACTGGCTTGAGCGCGATGGATCTGCTTTAGGGTCTTCTTTTTTTATGCCGAGGCTGTTAAGATCAATCGCATACTCAGCAGTTGAGTGGACATTAGGCTTGCATGTCGCTGAACTTGTGTACTTTCCATGGGTATCGTTGCTAGCATTCACTTTGTATCGGGAGGACGTGCGAGCTGAACGTGCGCTCATAAGTTGAGCGTGTGATTGGTCGCATAGTGCGGTCCTGCGTTAGCTACGGTGGTGGTTATGTTGTTCTTACTGTTCCAGTCAACGGCTGTTGTTGAGTAGCCGCAGGCCGAGCGGCAACACACAGGAAAAATACCATTCTTTCGATTGTTAAAAGCACATTTGTGGCCAAATACAAACTCCGCACATCATCTAATGTACATAGACTGTGTAGTCAAGAAATGTTAGGTGGTTGAGTGCATCACGTTGTCACTACAGCACCTACACTAATGTCTGGATATTCAAACACTCCACAAAGTTAAGACAACGTAGAGTGTCTACATCCGTAACGAATATTTAAATCGCACGTTGGATTCGGCCACTTCCTTCAACTGCTTGTAACAAAATCCACCATCCACTACACAATAATAGACAGTTGTTGGTTGCTCACAATTCGGTTGGTCCTTCTTTCCGTCACACTGTTGAGGATTTAGATAGGAGAAAATTCATTTACTGAAAAGTTGAGATACCATGAAGTTTCAACCCTTAGAATTACGTTGACAAATATAGCTTCTGAAATATATGCTCAAAAATAGAAATACTGGCTTTTCTGATTCTCGCCTCGCTTTCAAAAGGAGCTCTGTACTATTTGATGCGAGGTTTCTTCTTCTGAGCGTTGTAGATGCAGAGCGATAGCTTTTTGATCATTTTTATCCTGTCGGGTATAAGCTATATCGCATATTTTTTAACTAAATTTCTTCGTAGCAGTTATAGAGGCTCAGTCTTGGTTCGAGTTTTCCTTGCTTTTGTGTATCATCGTTTATGCTTTCTTTAGCTGAATCTCTTCGTGGCAGTTGAAATTTCACGCTGAGCAGAGGCCAAATTATATTTAATTTCCATTGCAGACAGATTATGATCCTTGAAGGTTCAACTTTTGGCTGGTCTCCAGTTGAAATAAGCTCTGGGCATTTCCGGTGAATTCTCTTGCTTGAACTGTATTTTCTTGGTGCGTTTCAATATGACCAATTAGATTAGATTAGAGCGGCAGTAGACGAACCAACAGGCCCATTCTCAAAGAGACACCGAAACTTACGCCAGGCCCTCTGCCATCATGTTTGTAGGATATAAAAAACTGAGGAAAACAGAAGAAAAAAAAAAGAGGAGGTAGAAGACTCTAAGCAAAAGAGACGATCATGAATGCACGCAATCATGATCAATAGCCCCATATATACGGAGTTAAAGATGTCAGACAGTGTAGTTGGAGCGAAAGGGAGAAGAAGACGGATTTAGGAAGCCTCGGAGGCTTTGGCCGTTAAGAGTATGCGACTCCTGGAGGAGGAATCCTTAGCTGTGGGAGATGTCTCTCCCAATGTAGCTATGTCAAGACGATTTTTAAACGCGTTGACTGATTCCGCACTAACAACGTCGGAAGGGAGTCTATTCCAAATGCTGACTATGAAATACGGAAAAAACTGTTGACTTAAGGTCGTTCTTCGAGCTTTGTGCTTGAATTTTTTACCGTTGTTTTGCAAGCGATCATTGAGGTCTCTTTGAAAGAGTCCCGTTGTGGGTACGTCGTTGAAGCCATTCAAATACTTGAATATTTCTATTAGTTTCCCCTTGAGTCATCTTTGCTCGAGAGAGATCAGACCCGGTTTCTTTAGGCGACATTCATACGGCTTGTTTCGCAGCTGAGGTATCAATTTCGTTGCTCTGCGTTGGACTCTTTACATGTTATCGATATCTTTGCACAGATGTGGCGACCAGAATTGAAAAAGCAAATTCTAAGTGTGGCCTTGTACAGAGGAACGATGATGTCCTTGAACTTTTATTCAAAATTTCTGGTGATGAATTCGAGTACTCTGCTTGCCATTTTCACACTTCTATCAGCTTGCTGACTGTGCTGTAGTTTGTTTGTAATAGTGATTCCCAAGTCACGTTGTTAGATGACAGGAGCCAATTCTGTCCCATTCATTTTCAATGGAGTTGAAGGGTTCACGAGCCCTACGTGCATTACTGAGCATTAAAGCTCATCTGCCACGTTGTGCTCCATTCCACGAGGTAGTCAAGGTCTTGTTGGAGCTCGGCTCTTCTCGTGGCAGGATGACATAGTTTTGCATCATCCGCAAATTCACTGAATTTTACTACGGATGTTAAGATCCTGATCATTGATGTTTATTGAGAACAGAAGTGGGTCAAGCGCGCTACCTTGTGGAACCCCTGATGATACCTGCGTCCAATCGTTCGTTTCTCCTTCAAGCTTCACTCGCTACTGCTGACCCGTAGGCCATGCCCTGATTCATCGTAAGTAGTCTCCCTGGATCCCATGGGCTTCCAAATTTTTCATTAGCCGGTGATGGGGAACTATATCAAAAGCCTTTTGGAAGTCTAGATACACAAGGTCTACACCCTTTTCTTCGTCTTTAATGTCCGCACCTTTTGAAAAAAAGTCCAGAAGGATTGTTTAGCAGCTTCTTTCATTTCGGAAGCCATGCTGAGAGTCGGATATGAGCTGATGCATCCTCAGGTGGTCAGTGATGCGCTTTTTCAGGAGGCGTTTGATGGTTTTACTGATGACCGATGTAAGACTGATTGGTAGATCGTTGCTGGTGCTTTTCTTATCTCCCTTCTTATGTATCGGTATCACATTAGCTAGTTTCCAATCGTGCGGAACTTCTCCTGTTCTTAGAGACAGATTAAATATTGCGAGCAGTGGCTTCACGATGGCTGGAGCCACTTCCCATAGTACACGGGGAGTAAGATTATCTGGGCGAGTAGATTTGTACACATTTAGGTGGGTCAGTGCATGTTGGATCTCGATCTCCGAGAAAACCTTTACCTTCGCTAGACTGCCAAATTCCGGAGTGAAAACATAAGCTTTAGCTGATATATAGACGAAAGCATTCCTTCCCGCAGCTGCACTCATACCACACTCCTAACTTTACGTATTGTAGGCTTTTCCAGGCCTACTGTAGGCTACTGTGTGTAGACTCCAGATGATTGATATCAATGACACCACAAATCTGGACCTCCGCTTCTGCTGGACTTCCGTCTACTCCGATATTCCTGTGTTAATTGCGATGAGCTGCTTGGTTCTTTGCAAGAAAGTTATTCTTGTTGCTGCTTAATGGTTTCTGCCTTAATGATCATTATTTCTCTCGTATGGAATAAAGCCGCTGCCACAATATGTTGAGCCAATCACGCACAAACTACACTGCAGTATAAGCCCAGTTTACTCTTGTTCTGGTTCGTACTGTTCCCAGTTTGGCTTCGTACGATTATTGTTTGTGTTCGACAGTGTAGGCGTCAGCAAGCAGTGCAGCTGTCCTACTATTAAAACTTCGCTTTAAAGTAGCTCCATTTACTTTCCAGCTCACTGAAAAAAAAAGACAGTATAAAACTGCAGAGACACTAATGAACGACAAGCAAAAATAAAAAGAGTACAAGAGCATTTGGCCTATAACATTTTTTCCTGAAAAAGAGACACTTATGCTAATGCTGTTTATATAAAAATTCTGCATTAAGGGCTTGCTTTGTTGTCGCTAGACACACACACAAGCGTGCTGTCCGGCGACAGCACACAAAGCAGCGCCATCGCTTCCGTACAAGATTCAAAATCCCTTCCTATCTTCGTTCTGCTTGATTAACACACCTGTCCCTATTCCCTGTAGCAATCTTCGGGTTTGTCTTAAAAATAAACAAAATTAGTATAAAATACTAAAAACTACACAGCACAGGTCTAATTACTCTAGGTAGACAGGCGGATAAAGAAGTGTAAACAACTGTTCAAAAACCAGACACGTATTGTAAAAATTAAAGAGAAGACAATGTAAAAAATGGGCAAGAGACATTCTGAGGCACAATACCAACCTACAACAACCTCATGCACATTAACAACAACCTAACATTAACAACCTACAACAACCTCATACACATTAACAACAACCTAACATTAACAACCTACAACAACCTCATATACATTAAATAACAACAACGAACATAATGTGCAGCGACTGCTTTATGCATTTATCTTTTAAATGCTTGTATACTTCAAGTGTTTACCAAAATTGTCCTTATAATCAGTCTACTAGTAAATTGGACACAGCTAAAGCAAAGGGTCAATTGCATGTCAATTTGAAACTGGGATGTATACCATCATAGTAATTTTTGAAAGCTCCAGAAGAGGATGGCAATGCTATGTCGTAGTGGACGCTGCTGAGTTCACCTCCTTAGATGTTTAAAGTTAACTCGCTATGTACGGTTACTTCGTTAGTGCTGTACTTATACTAGAGCGTGTGAATGACGCTCAGTGAAGGCTTAAGCGTAAAAACCTGGTGCACTCACCACAGCCCCCACGTGTAGCTGACTCACTCCCACTGATGTCAACAAGATAGCGCTGTCATCGTAATTTGTTAGCGATCATTTTTTTTGGCGGAGAAATATTCTCATAAAATATTTAACATTGCAATACGATGGAAGGTCTTATTACCTGGGGACGTGGCATGATTAATAAAGAGACCGGTGAAGAGGATATGGGTGGTGGGGAGTGGTGACTCTGCCGCTTGTCTGCTGTGATGTGTGTGCTGCACCTCAGCAGCAGCTGCTGCATAATTATTGCGACAGATGCAAATACTGCGATCACTGCGCCACTAGGACAGCTGCAGGCAACAGCTGCAATTATTAAACTGACGTAAATACTGCAATCACTGCGCCACCGATAACAAGGAGCTATTCAATACTTCACTCAGCTTTGTGCGCTCAAGAGGCCGCTGATCAAAGTGAAATTGGCATGACATTACTGGATTTTATCGGCCGAGCACTCGAGAAATATCATTGGAAATGAACTGTAATGTCAGTCGAGGAGCTCTCGCAGTGCGCTCGAAAGTTGGCCATGAATGCGCAAATGAATAACATGTGCTGCTTCTCATTCTATATTATGTACACAGCGTTTGATAAAATACTGTAATGCCTGAAATGTGCGGTGGTTGGAGTTTTGTGCAGTGCTGTACAGCGGTCTGGCCCCGTGGCGCGGGTAGTCAGTGCCTGTGCTGTGGTAGGATTTTGGAGTGTCGGACTCGCCGACGGTAGTACCGAGGGTCGTCCCACTCTGCCCGACAGGTGCATTTTTGTAGTGTTTGGCTTGCTGAGTCGGCATTTCCAGCCTCTGCAGACGTTGTTGTAGGAGTAATGACCTTAACCAGAAATGGGATTGTTGGGAGGTCGTAGATGTTGCATGAGCCTATAAACACACGCTCATTTGCTGAGGTGGCTGCATCGACTTCCAGCCCTTGTGTGAGAGGGGGGAACACCCCGAAGCAGAGAAGAAAGTAAGTGAAATGTCTTCTCGCCTAGACCAGCTGGAGCAGGATGCTCTTGCACCGGTACTACAGATGCAGGGAACCAAGACGAGTGACGTTGTGGAAGCTCTTAGAGGGCGGTCATCGCAAGGACATCGTACGTAGTGCGGAAGAATTGCTGGTAGCGGAGTTGAACAAGACGAAAAAGGACATTATTGACGGAGGAGACATTGTGGAAGTCAAAACTTTTGGAAAGGATAGACCACATCTGAGGGTAACATTCGTCTCCAGGGAGATAAGAAATAAGGTACTTCGAGAGGTGAAACGCCTGATGCCCCCAGGGTTATATGAGAGCGAATACCTCACAAAACATCGGGCCAGACTCCTCTACAAACTTCGGAAACTGAAGATAGAGTCGTCATCCATCAAGTCGGTCTATACGTATAATGGTGTTTTATTTGTTAGAGTGGGAGACTCTTATAATGAACGCCCCACCGCTATCTACGATGAAAAGGATCTAGCTAAGTTCAGTTTCCCAGGTGCTAATTAGTGATCAAAACTCAAGATGAGTATTCCTAAATATCAGTTTAGAGATGGTGAATTGATTGATATCCCAGATAGTAATTGCCAGTATATTACTCATAGGGTTCTTTCTGAGTTATCTGCCCCCGACCAATCAATAAGCGTTCTAACCTTTAATATTAGGAGTATGCGACGCAACTTTCCATTGCTACAGGCATTACTGGCAGATTGTAAGACATCATTTCATGTAATTGCAATCACCGAAACATGGTTGACTTGCCATATTGATGTAACTTTTGACTTAGCCAACTACAGCAGATAGCTATAGTTTATATCGAAATTCTCATGGTGGCGGTATTTGTGTGTATGCTTTGAATGAATGGCGCGTGAAGGAAGTTTCTTCTCTATGTACTTTATACGATACAATCAAGCTACTAACAATATCTCTTTCATCTGGGTCAGTGAAGTTATTGTTATCATGTATTTATAGAACTCCAATGGCTTCTATTTTGAACTTTAATGATTTGTTATTGAGCCAATTCTTTGTTAACATACCAGATAATGTCCAATCA